>NJRL01002510.1:0-23478 GCA_003063815.1 Aphaenogaster rudis
TTCACTGAGTGCGCACTAAGGCTTGTTCTTAATCAATTTTGATATTTACAAATCATCGATCTTAAATATTTCTTGAAATACTCCTCAGTAAAATGATCTGTACAGCATCCATACAGATTGTTTTATTAGTTGAAAAGTTTTTGAACGTGATTTAAGCGATCTTAAATATAATAACAGATTATAAACAAGCCTTAGTGCGCACCAGTTCTCCCAGTGAAAAACGCTATAATATAAATAAAGATTTATTACTGGCGGTCTAACTATCTATTTTTTGGATCAAAATAATACAGTTTATTCCACTTCAGTTTATTTAACTTTGGTAAGAAAGGCAAACTAAATGTCAAGCTAGCCAAGCTATAAACATGTTTATAGCTAACTGCAATAAAATATCTAACTTTAGTTAGATATTTTCTCTTTCGCACAATCTTATTTACAATCCTTTGCAACTTTATTTATTTGCAGTCCGTTATCGCCAACGTTTTCGCCAACGACTGTTTTATGAATTGCGTGTGTTTATGCGACCTTTTGTCCAAGCCTTTGTCTCGTGACCGCTAACATACAAATAGAGGTTTCCAAAAAACAGGTGTGTATCAATATTGTGCCATTGTCACCCTATTTTATCCGCAAGATACACAGTTTTGCACGACTTTCAGATCCAGCGAACGTGTTAACGAATTAAGGCGGCAGCATTAGGCGCTCTTATCGTACTCCCGAGTGCTGGTGGAGGAGCAAAAAGAAAGCGCGCTGGATGAATGACGGGCCTGACGTTAAGCCGACCAAGTTAAAGTAGTAATCCGGTGCATCTCGTACAGACGACTGGTATGTCGCGCAGCATCTCGTACCGAGACATGTCACAGGTCGAGTTTCTCGTCCTTTCGACCGTCCTCCTCGCCTGGTCAGGTAATCACCGATCCGAGATCTCGCTCGACGACGTATGCGAGTCTTCCTCGCTTTTTCTTTCACCTCTATTTTCGTGAATTTTACTCGTGACGAGCCGATCGATCCTCCCATTAATTCCTCGCTCGTTAATTCCAGCGTACGCGTATCCGGAGGGCTCGCTGAAGGACAACGCGCGAACGTCGATCGTCGAGCCGGTGCTGGAACGCGAACCGGCGACCTTCAAATTGTACACCAGGTGCGTACGATTCTTTTATCGCTTGCGACAAACGATTTGCGATGAGATATAAAGGTGGAACGTAATATTGCTTTTACATCTCAGTGCGATAACAGCTATATATACGTGAAAGGCTCGGTCAAGAGGAAGAGGAAACGAAAGGAAATCGTTTCATATTTCCCCGAGGATCGTAGAGAGGACATCCGGACGTTTCATCCTCACGCGTGTCGATCGAGCTTGAAACTAAATTGCATCATATACTACGTATTGCGTGTCGTTTCCTTCTTTGCGATATCAAGCGTGGGGCTCCCTTCGGCATATTCCCCAAATAATTATTTTATGTAACTGCAATTGTGTGACCGGGAAGATCTTGGCGCCGATCGGGAATCAATCACACGCCGACGCGGCTAATTTCCATGCACCGTGGCACCGTTATCGCCGGCTTGCCCCGTGGAGGATGCATCAATTTTTTAATGATACGTGCAATCAGCGAGCATTCTATTCTCAGCGCTGACGTTCGATCGACGTATCGAGTGTCGAGGCGCCGCGCCGCGTTGACGCCTTAATATCGCGCCTTCGGATTGACTCCCGCCCTCCCTTTTTTTTTTCTTTTTTTTCCTCTCTTTCCGGCAAACAAGCCGATTGAGGAAGAGCGAGAAGGAGGCGCTTCTTGACATTGTTCTAACTTTTCTCTTTGTCGCGTCGAGGAGACGAGTCAATAAATCTGGAAACTTGTACGCGCGAACGGCAATCGCCGCTCGAATTGGTGACTTTAACGTTTATCGTGTCCGAGGTGCATCAACTTCGTCGCAATGCGAATGTCCTTTCTTACGGTATTGCTTTGCGCAGGGAAAACCCGTTCGGCGAGGAGCAATTGTTCCTGAACAATACCGAGGTGTTATACGCGTCGCACTTCAACGAGAGCCGGCCGACCAAGTTCATCGTTCACGGATTCAGCGATACCGGAAACGAGGGCTGGATACGTGATCTAATAGACGGTGGGTGGAATTAGGTATTGCGTCATCGTGTATTTCGCATTCCTTACTACTTTCGCAAACAATCAGGGTCAGCCTATTTCGGTAAACACGGAATCGACGTCGTTGTCGGTTCAAGGGTCAGCGCGATAACGGCTTAATTAATCGTTTTGCAAGTTTTTACTCGCTCTCTCTCGCCAGAAACTTCGCGGAAGAGCGAAGTTTCTTTTTATATCACGCGAAGAGTTTTCGATCTGGTGATTCTCGTCTTCTCGTCCTCTAAAAAGGACGAGAAGACGAGAAAGCGTTGCTTCCAATCATAAAAAAACAAAAATTTTTTTTAAAGATAGAGATATAACATTTAATTGCATTTTTAGCGTATCTGCTTTATCAGGATGTGAACGTGATAGTCGTCAGTTGGGGTATTTTGGCATCCGACGCCTACCCGGTGGCGGCTAAAAACACGCGTCTTGTCGGTGAGTATTTAGGCCAGTTCTTGGATTTCTTGAGTCGGGACTCGAACCTGGAGTATAAGGATGTGCACATCAGTGGTCACAGTCTGGGTTCCTACGTGGCGGGCTTCGCCGGAGCTTATCACGACGGACGTATCGGGAGAATAACAGGTAGATCAGTGGACACGTGGCACTGTGTTCTCGTATACAAATCAATAAAAAGTATTGTAACTTTCCAGCGAAATTACTTAAGGTAATTGGGGAGGGAAGATGCTAAATGGGGTAAGATACCAAGCAACCATGATTCAGAATTCGTTTATAAGTTAATTACTACTTTATGTCATTTTATAGTGTTTTCTAATACTGTATTCTTTAAATAACAAATACATTTATTTGAATTAATTGAAATATATATATTATTTCTTTTATAAATTAAAAACAAAATGTTTGGCGTCTTCCCTCCAATTACCTTATACAATAATCTTTTTCCCCGAAGAATTCTTGTTGCGACAGAAAAAGATATTAAATACATGATAAACATTAAACAAATAACGAAATTATGCGGAACTAGAATCACAATATTTGTTTACTAAAACAACTCCGGAAAATAGCTATAAATGAACACGGAACAATGTATAGTTATGATGCTTGTTATTAGTGTCGACGAGAGCGAAAATATTGTGCGCTATGTCGCGAACGTAATCCAATAATTTTCTCGGGAAGGACTAGATCCTGCGAGTCCTCTGTTCGAGACCGTCTCCGGCATCGTCGATCCAGAATACCGGTTGGATCCGACCGATGCTCAATTCGTCGACGTAATCCACACCAGCGGTCCGGCGTTCGGATTCTCGGCGCCGTTGGGACACGCCGATTTTTATCCTAACAACGGCAAGATCCCGCAACCTGGATGCTCTTTCGCACCGACAATAAGTAAGTGTTGCCAAGTATTCGTTATCACATCCTTGTTATGAAGATTATTAAAAAGATGATTGCCGAGCAATATCTTAATGTCTTTTTGCGTTACAGCTTACTGTAGCCATTCGAGGGCGCATCAGCTTATGACCGAGAGCATCGGCAGCACGGTGGGCTTCAAGGCGAGAATGTGCGAGAGCTGGGAAAGGTATAAGGAGCAACTTTGCGATTACAGTCCGGTCGTTTTGATGGGCGAATACGCCTCTACCTCGTAAGATATCCTCGTTTATATTTTTTAACTTGCCGAAACCGCGATTGCAATTCAATACGATTTGTCTTCTTCCCGTCCAGGTTGCGTGGAAAATTTTACCTGTCGACCAACGGCGCTCCTCCCTTCGCATTACAGTAAACGTTCTGAATATCGATCTTGACGGATTCCTCGATTTGAGAATTTGCGAACTCACGATTACGGCTCGAGCGGCGATCGCGGAATAATCTGTACTAGTCATTGATAAGTTACTTTATTTATGAAACTCTTCGATTTTGAGTGCGTACACGCGTCGTACTAGAATGTATCCTTAATATACGTAATGCTACATTTAGAAAGAGTACAAATTACATTAATTGAGACTACGATTTTAAATTAATATTCCTTTTAATCGTCATTTTCCATCTCGCCAAATTTCCTGTGATCTCTTCAATGAGATATGAAATTCCTGAATGTTTTCTTACTCTCGGTTTCTCAGAAATGTAAAGATTCCGAAACAACATCGCTGAATAGCGCGAGGGAAGTACGGAGAAATAAATACAATAAAGTAATAACTAGAAATCCCGTAAGGTAGATAAATATGTAAATCGATCGAACGAATTAATATTTCAAATCGTGAAAATGCTTAAAATGAAATATTTATAAGAGACTTGCGCTTTGAATATTTGACGATGCGGCGGACGTAGCCTTACGAATGGCTGCTTTATTCTCCTTCAAGCTCCTCGTATAATCTCTGTGTAATCCGTATAATTTAAGAAATGCCTCATGGAAGTTGGAAGTTGCTGTTTCTGTCGCGTCTACTGCTCGTTTCTTGCGCAAACGACAACATCATGATCCGGGACTACCTTATGTATAAAGGCGTGTCCAATGTTGTAGGGTTTTCTTGCGGTGGTCTCGAAAGTGCGTAATATATATAATTTATTAACTTCAGCTTACGCTAAGAAGTGGACTTGGTTAACAATTTTTCTTTAACTCATTTATCTATATCTTGTTAGTTTTATTTTGCAACAAATCATTTTTGCTCTCTTATTACCTATTCCACCTAATCTATACTAATCTCTTCCTATATACCAGGTCTACCCATCAAATTTCTATCTACTACAATTCACCATCCTACAATTCACATCCGTTTCCTCTACTCCTTTATCTTCTTTTTAATATTCTCCCTCTTTCCCCGCAATCGAAAGTGCGTAAATATTTGAGCGATTAAAATGACTCGTGTGTATAATTATTACAAGCTTCTCTCGCGTGACAGGCAACGTGAAATTCGCAAGGACATTCAACGACGTCTTTGTACTCACGTCGATATGCAACCTCGGGTCTGTGGATAGTTTATCGACACGTACTATTAGGAAGCTTTTACAGAACAACTATCGCAATTTAGGCGTTTACGTGGACACACGATGCGGCAGTCGCAATTACACCCTGATATATTCCGAGGTAAAAGATGCTCTTCCAAAAAGCTCTTAATTATATCGTATATTAATTGCATAGAATATCCGGAATTAATAATGTGCAATATAATGTAAGAATAAAAGAATAATATATGTGTGAAAATGCAAACAGAGGAGGGGAGGAACAGGCAAGGGTCAACAAAGATAACAAAGTTGTAAATGTTGAAGCAGCACCCTAGTGAAAAAAATTCTCATAATATCTCGTAATATTTTTAAAAATTTGTCATGTTTTAAATTTATGAAGATTTTAGAAAAAATATCTTAAACTTTCAAGATTTTATAAGTTTTTTCTTCAGAAATTATAGAGAATGAGAAATCTTAGAAATCATATATATATATATAGGTATATAGGTATATATATATATATATAGAATATATTTCAGAATTCACTTATATGAAGAATTCTAGAAAAGATGTAGACTCAGCACTTCTGAAAAGTGTTCCAATTCGTATAAAAAATCTGAAAAATTTTCTAAAAGTTATAAAATTATACAAAAATTCTGAAAAATTATATGAAGAATTCTAAGAAAAATTTTCACTAGGACAATAATGGCAAAGTTCTTGGTATTAATCTCTTTTTATTTAAGGCTACGAAATCTTTCTTGTTCGACGAGACGCATAAATGGCTGATTTTGGGACGACAGTTGAACGACACCGTGAGCTTATTAAATGACGATTCCTTCGGTATAGTGACCGACGTTACGATTGCGATTGAGACCGTCACCGGTTTCGATTTCTACGACGTGTATAATCCTTGCAAAGCAAGCGGTGGCTCCTTGAACGTAACCGCTTTGGGTTACTGGACCGAGAAATCGGGTGTGACGATCAGACTGAAGCAATCAAAGTACGAGAGAAGATCCAACTTGCACGGTATGAAGCTCAAAGTTGGAGTCTTAGTAAGTAACCGATTAAGCTCAGCGAGTACGGCAATTGTTAATATAATTTATCATCCGGAAATCTCTCTCGTAGCTTCCGCGTAAGTTCTACAATTTGTCCACGGAGGATATCGTGCTGGACCAGGACATGAAGGCGAAATACGGCCGATCCCAATTCCTGTACATGATCTTGTTGCACATGGCTGATCTCTTCAACTTCACGTAAGAATCTTTTGGAACGGACGAAAGTTTTTTGGAGTATACTTTGGCATCTCTTTCATGTATTTTTCTTTGTTTTTAAGTATGGAAATCGTGGAAGTGGATCCGAGAAAGCGACAGGACAATTCCGCGCCGATGTTCGTCGCTTTTCAAAAAAGAATGGTGGACATCTCGGCCAGTCCAATCGTGATGAAAGCGGAAAGATTACGGTCAGGAGATATTATCGGTCCAGTATGGCCAATGAGGTGCGTAATTTCGTGATACACGATAACGAGTTGTTTCGCCTTGCTGATCGAGGCGTTTCTACATAGATCGTGCTTTTTATTCCGGACGATATCATCGGCGGACATGAAGACAAAGCAATTTTTGCGACCGTTAAACATTAAGGTGTGGTACGTGATAGTCTGCACGATGATAGTCGCCATGTCCATTCTGGCAATATTGATCAGACAAGAAGGCATTCACAGTGTAGCAGAGAGATCCAGCATTTCTGTTCTTTTTACAATAGGCGCTGTTTCCCAGCAAGGTACTTCCCAGCAAACACACAGTTTGTAGCAGTTACATAACATTGATGTAAATGTTACATGTAACATAACTATTACATCTATGTTATGTAACTGCTACATTTGTGTTTGCTGGATTGCCAGTCTCTTCAATATCTTCAAATTAATTTTCTATCAACTCAATTGAGTCACTTTCACAGGTTCCGTGTTCGTTCCGGTGCATTACGCGGGTCGCATAGCATTCATACACATCATGCTCTTCAGCGTGTTAATCATGAACTACTATTCGGCGAGCATCGTGTCCGACCGATTAAAGAACATGGGCGTGAAGATGAACGACTCGTTGATCAGTTTGGCGGACAGTTATCTGAAAGTGGCAGCCGAACCAACGCCATACGTTCGTTCTTTTCTACAGGTAGATGCATTACATAGCGTGCTGCTTGGTCCAACTAAATGATGAGATTAATTTTATGAAGAAGAATTTGCAGTGATTATGATGAAAAATCGTATATCATTTTATTCAAAATGTATAACTCCTTTTTTTTATTACATTGGCGCACCTCTTGTCCTATCCTTTTGCTGAAAGGCACCGGAGAAGGAGGTGCGTTATTTTAACGCCAAACGATGGGACAAACTACCGGAATCCAAGCGTTATCTGCCGCTGGCGGAGGGCCTGGATCGTGTAGCTAAGGGTGGCCTGGCCTATCACACGTCGATCGATTCCGCGTATCCGTATATCGAGAAGCACTTCCATCCCCGGATGATATGCGAGCTGACGGAGGTTCATCTCTTTCGCGCGGTCCTCGCCCTTTGGGGCAGGCACAGGAGCCCGTTCACTCCGCTATTGAGAATCGGGTAGGAAAATACGAATAGCGAATTACGTTTGCAATTAATATTACTATTGAAACCATGATATCCAAAGTGTAAGGTATCTATTGCTACACCACGGTGACGTGATTAAGTAGATTCCTATGATGAATTTTTTCATTTGAAAAAATTTTTCTCTCAGTGTATACAAATTTCATTGTTTAAATTGTCATTCTTTAAGCAATACGCGAATTATCATTCTAATGTTTATTATTAATTGTAGCTTGATTAAGATGTACGATGTGGGCATACGCAAGCGACAGCTGAAATTCTGGTCGGCGAGGAAACCGTTTTGCCCAAGAAATATATTAGTCGCGGAACCGCTGTCGATCCAGGAAGCTACGCCCGTTTTCGTGTTCATTGGCATTGCCACCGCATTGTCTCTCATGATCTGCATAATGGAGAATTTCATCTATTGGATATGGCCTCGGTAACGATTGGTTAAAGACTAAAGAGTTGAGAGAGAATAGCGAATTTCAAACTTTCCATTCGGTCTCTCTTTTTTTTATAGATTATTAACTATCAACGGACTGCATTTTCCCACGTGGAGGAAGAACACACCTATTTCGCGGGACGAGATATCATCGCGCGAATGATCACATAATCTATTAATTCTATATGCCATTCCATTCTGACGCTTGTTTAATTAGATTTTATCGCAGATAGCTTGTGTGCTTATTCATTAGACGTACGCGCAAATAATTAATCGCCATCGTGCGCGGTTTGCTGTAGCTCGACAGTGACACGTTTTCTAGTTCTTATTCCCCGACAAAATGTCATAGCGATGGAACGTAAATAAACGATAAGACATACGATTTCAAGATATCACATTTAATATTATATCGATGCTGAAAAATTCAAAGCATGTTGCAGCCGATTCCTACAAACTTAATCGAGCTGCATTTCTATTTCCGTTACCTCTTTCGTTTATTCGCGTTTAGGCAGGCTCGACGTTACACTAAATCCGTAGATTTTTCCACGACGATATGCGTAATATAAAATTAAAACATAGTGGAACATATGTGGCATTCTTCTTCGCTTTATTGCAATTCACTTGTAACGTTAACGCGAGAGACAGCGACTTTATTCGCGATTATTTCGTGACCAAGGCAGTGCGAAATGTTGTGGGATTCTCCTGCGGAGATTTCACGAGTAGGTGAAGCTTTTAAAGTATTAACGGATTATTCAGCAAAGAAATAAAATTCATAAATGCTTTTTAACAAAGACTTGTTGCTTCTCTCTCTCGTTTTTTTAATTGCAGGTGATTTTTATTTCGTGAAGTCGTTAAGCAGAGCTGGTATATACACGATCATCCGGAAACACGATACGAATATCAACATACGACGATTCTTAAGCACTGACGCCTGGAGCTTGGGGGTCGTCGTGGATTTGCGTTGTAACAACAAAAGCGCTGTGACCATCTTCGCCGAGGTAAAAGAATTTATAAAGTTGATCTTTATTCGTTCTTACCCATATTTCCAATCTGTAAAGAAGAAAGAAAGAAGGGACTGATATTTCATCTTTGTCAGACTTCGAGGTATCGCATGTACGACTATTCGTATCATTGGTTGGTCCTCGGATCGAAGCTGAACAGCAGCGTGCCGTTTCTAAACGACAGTGCTTACAGCATAACGACCGATTTCGTGCTCGCGATAACGAACGGCAGCGGTTACGATCTTTACGACGTTTATAATCATTGCAAGTATCGCGGAGGTACGTTGAACGTGACGAAGCTGGGCTGGTGGCGACGAGGAGAGGGTCTTACTATCATCCTGAATCAACCCCTGATCGAGAGAAGAGCCAATATGCACGGCATGACACTGAAGATATCGGGTGTGGTTCGTGTCGTTAAATATATGGCCTTACAGAAAAAAAGAAGAAACGTTTAACTACATTATGTTATTGTTATTATATGCTTTATCGTTAGATACAATATAGGCCGAAGAACATGCGGTTGGAGGATTATATGGTCGACATTAACACCAGATCTTTGGACAGCATGCATAAGTTTGTGTACGCGATGATATCTCACACCGCCGATCTCTTTAATTTCAGGTATTCTCCAGTTTTTGAAACGGACTTTCATTCTTTATTTTAAATCGCTAACTGTCGTCCTAATCTTTTTCAAGTGTACACGCTTCGGAGATAATTTATTGGGATCGTCACAGCGTGCACGGCTTGATATTCGAGATATTACAAATGAATTACATCGACTTCGCCAGCAACCCCAGGATTATGGTATCCGAGAGATTAGATTACGCCACCCTCATTGGAGCGGCATGGCCGATTCGGTATTGAAACTTCATTTTGCATTAATAGCGAATTCGATCACTTGCACTACACTGGATTAATGCACATTAAAGGCTGTTACATATGAACATATCTAAATGCAATGATGTGTAATATAATCAATTTAACGATGAAATCATTAATGCATATTCTGCTAAATAACATAATATCATTAATGACTATTTGTATAGTCGTATAAAATATTTATGTGTTTCTACGTTTAAATAACTTTATGTATAGCAGCTTTAATATGCACTAATCCAGTGTAGTGCGGGTGATCGAATACGCTATAAGAAAACATCAATCTGACATTGTTTACAAGAACGTCCGCAGGATTTTTTCCAGGAGGGCATGATTCAAAATGTTACTTCCAGAATTAGAATACTTATAATTTGAAATTTATATATCTTTTGTTAAAAATTATACACTTAATCCTATGAATTAAAGCAGAGATCGGCAAAATTAGTACAACTTTGCTCTTCCTTTATTCAAAGGGGAAGCAAATGCTTGATTTTTTGCTGATTCCAGGGAGGAGGACAAATGCCCTTCTTGCCCCTTCCCCCACCGTGGACCGATTGTTTAACGAATAATTAATTTTTTTCCTGCAGACCCTGTTTCATGCTGCTGTCCACCTCGTCGAACAATATTAAGCTCGAGATTTTCTTTAAGCCATTTTCGGTTCATACTTGGTATCTAAGCTGCGTGTTCGTAGTGTTCTTCATATTCGTAATGAGAATAATAATGAAATGGGAGGAGACGAGCAGAGAAGAAAAATACTCTGGTGCCGTGGTCCTTACTATCGGCATTACCGCTCAGCAAGGTAAAGTAATGCGTAAATAGCAAACATATCGTTTCGGTAATTTAATGATAATTTCTTTCGTAGGTGCAAATTTCTTTCCTGAACGTATCCCGGGCCGTATCGCTCTTCTGCAGATCGTCGTGTTCAACTGGATCATGTACAACTATTATTCAGGCAGTATAGTGTCGGCTCGTTTGAGCGAACCACTCGATATGATGGAGGATGATGTGACAGTTCTCGCGGATAGCGAACTGAAAATCGCGGCGGAGGCTGTGCCGTATCTAAACTATTTTCTATACGTACGTGTTTCCACGTACATGTTTGAGATCGCGAAGTGTTCCAGGAAGACCGTACAGCGTCTGACTTTGTATTTTCAGAAACTTAGCTCGGAATCAAGTTACTTCAGGAAGAAGCGCTGGGATCCTCTCCCGGAATCGAAGCGGTACTTGCCAATAGAGGAGGGTATGAAGCAGGTCAGTGAAGGCACCCTGGCCTATCACACGGATCCGAACACGGCGTATCCCTACGTCGAAAGGACGTTCGATCCGAGCAAGATCTGCGCACTGACGGAGATCCATCTGTTCAAGCAATCCGTCATGGGTATGTACGCCAGTCGCAACGGTCAATTCACCGAGATGGCGAAAATCGGGTAAGCTCTCGTTCGCCGTTTTTCCTTGCGACGCATGTACGACGAAGGCTCTCGTTGAAGTAGTTGAGGAGGCAGTTAAGGAATTCTTCTCCAGGCTATCCAAGATGTTCAATACCGGGTTACGCGATCGACAGATAAAGCATTGGTCAAGTAGGAAGCCTCAATGCACGCTCGATACGTTGTCCACGAGAAGCATATCCGTATACGAGACCGCTCCGGCTTTGATTCTGTTAGCTTTCGGTGTACTTGTCGGAGGCATGATATGCATCGCCGAGAACATCATTTACTATCGATTCGCGAGGTAAGCTAATGCTCGCGTTTACGTCTTAGCGTGTCGGAGGGTTACCATAATTTTGTTCGCAGAGAAGAAATGCTGAGAAGATTGAGTAGCGGCGACGCGGAGGAGAGGACGGTCGACACTGAGGAGAGGATGGCCGTCACGGAGGAGAGGACGGCCGACACGGAGGAGAGGACGACCGACACGGAGGAGAGGACGACCGACACGGAGGAGAGGACGGCCGGCACGAGCAAACATAATTTACCTGAGTGAACTGCCTCACCTTGGGAAATAAAATATTCATGAGTCGTTCGTGTATTATAATTGGTACAGTCATTAGTGTCTCGTTATCGCATGCAAAGAGACAGCACGCGTTAGAAATGTAATTTTTCCCAGCCGCCTTCAATATTGCTCTAATAAAGCTGTGAATTCACTTTGCATCGTAGAACAGTCTCCGGAGAAACTTTCCCATGAATACTTTCGTAGAAAACGACCGGATAATAGATAGGGAGACAGGCAAATCGATCGTAACAGATTCGACTCAAGTTCGGGGTAATTGATAAAGAATAGGGACAGAAAGTAGAGAACTCTGAAACTGAAGAGGAAATCGCGCCATATACAAGGTGTCTCGGAAGTGCTATTCCGGAAATTCTTTAACACGTCAACCGCCGTATAAATCATCTGGACGTGATATTTGCTTACAGAACTCCAAGGTTATTAAATAAATTCTTCGTGTAAGAAGATTCAATTCCAAATTGATAGGAGAATCTACGGAGGACGACAAGATGAACGACGAGGCACCCTGTATATGGTTTGTATCACAGTCACTGTGATTACGCTGTCATGTCAATCAACGTTATGGATATTATGGATGACTCGGAATTGTGCAAATCGTTTCTACTGCCTCGAGTCTTGCTACTGTCTCGGATACGAAATTATCCTAGCTTTTCATATAGAATGTAGGCGAAACGGAATAGTTATAACTTCGTAGTTCACGTACACCGAGAGGATGCATCCGATATATCGCATTTTTCTCTTACAAACGTTCATTATCGTCGCATACGCGCAAACCAGCCAAATCATTCGAGACTATTTCGTCTACAAGAATGTAACCAGAGTGGTGGGATTCTCCTGCGGAGATGTAGATGGTAAGTCGAGCATGTAATAAGAGTTCTTAATAATTCGCAGAATAAAATAAGCAGTTTGTTAGAGTTTAATAATTTTCTTTGTACAGAGGATTTCCTCACGTTGAGACTGCTGAATAACGCCGGGATGTCCTCGGCGGTTAAACCGGCTGGATCACAAATCAATATACTGAGGTACCTCGACACAGATCGAACTTTAGGCGTATTTGTGGACATACGATGTCCGAATCAGAACGTCAGCGGCATCTTCGACGAAGTGAGAATCCTGTATTCTCGTAATTTTACAAAGAAAGACTTTTTCGCTTTGGAAATTAAATAAAAAGATGAAATTTGTACGTAGGGTTCAGCCCATCGTATGTACGATTACTCGTATGTCTGGCTAATCTTTGGGAGCAACTTGAGTCACAGTTTGCAGAGCTTAAACGACAGTGGCTTCAGCATCGTCACGGATTTTGCGATCTTGCTGCCAGATGAAACCGATTACGTCCTCTACGACGTATACAATCTCTGCAAAATGCGCGGCGGAGTGCTCAATGTTACATGGCTCGGTAGTTGGCGAGAGAACGAGGGACTCACGATCAATCTGACTGGATCGAGGATCGCCAGACGACGAAATTATCGTGGATTGCGAGCCAAAGCGGCCGGAATCGTAAGCCCTACTTTAGAAGGATAAACGGATATTTTAATTACTACATAGGCGATGTATTCATATATAGGTGCTGCACAGACCAGAGCACGTGCGTTTGATAGATTATCTGGAGGGCGACAGCCTCGAAGTTATGGACAATTGGCCGAAATTCGGACACACTATTCTCTCGCACGTCGCCAATATGTATAATTTCACGTAATTGTCACAACACAACCATACATCTGAATATCTCCGTGTGTATACTGTGTACTGATCGCTCAAACGAACGTTTTTGCATGCAGCATGGACCTCATCGAGATCGATCACTGGGAGAAGAACGATACCTACGGTCCTCTGATGAGCACCTTGAAGAGGGACGAAGCCGATTTGGGCTACTATCCGTCCATCCTGACGATTGAGAGATACGGAATGGCGCGTGTCATTTTTCCACAATGGCCCACGCGGTAAGTAATGCCCAATGAAGAAAATGTATGTATAAAAATAAAATACACAATAATAATAATGTAAAATCTACGTTCTCCAATATGCAATTAATAATTTTTCATTCAGTACCTGTTTCATGTTTCGTACCATACCGGCGATGAAGATGAAACCTTGGATAATACTGAAGCCGTTCGCGGCGGACACGTGGTACATGATCATCGTGATCGTGGTGATTACAATTATCATCCTGTCTTGCATACTGAAGCTAGAACGGGCCGACGATTACAGCTGCAGCATTTCGGCATTGATTACCGTTGCTGCATTATGTCAGCAAGGTACTTATGATCATATCAACGAAACGACAGCGAAGATATATTGTGTTTTTCTGTTATCATAATATCGATCAGGTTTCCCTTCTGTCACTGATCAATCGGCTAGTCGAATCGCCCTTATTCAAATTACGGTCTTCGGCCTGTTGGTATATAATTACTATGGGGCGGCGATAGTGTCGGCCAGATTAAACGAGCCTCTTCAAAAGATGAATGACTCGCTGTACTCGCTGGCGCATAGCAAGATGCAGATGGCGGCCGAGAAAAATGTCTTCTTCGATTTTCTGCTTCGGGTAAAAGCGCGTCTCAAAATAGCAATCTAATATTTTTAAGCTTAATCGCTCTGATAAACTTTTATTCTATTAGAACCAAAGACCGGATGTGCAATACTTTAAGCCCTATTGGTACGCTGTACCGGAATCGAAGAGATTTCTTCCAATCGAGGATGGCGTGCAGGGAATCATGAAGGGAGGTTTCGCTTATCACGCGGATCCGGATGATATCTATCCATCCATCGAACTTGCGTTCGACAAACAGATGATATGTCAGCTAACAGAAGTTCACCTGTTGAAGTCCGAGTTGGGCCTATGGAGCAATCTTAAAAGTCACTTTCACGAAATCTCCAAAATAGCGTGAGTATTTTTAGCGTATTGCTTTTTTTTCATTTCTCGAAATAAATATTAAATCGAGATTATTTAATATAGACTTCTGAAGATAGCCACTTCGGGAATACGGCGACGAGAGATACGTCGTCGGTCGGCCAGGAGGCCTTATTGCCCAAGCGACGAAGTCTTTGTCTCTAGTGTAACCATCTACGAAGCGGCGCCGATCTTGTTTCTTCTGCTCTTTGGCATGATAATTTCACTCATTGTATTTGGTATCGAATACCTTGTCTTCTATAAGATGAACTCGAAACGAATGTCCGGTATCACATCAGGCATTAAACCAAGCATTAAGCCAGGGATTAAAACAAGTATTAAATCAGATATTAAGCCAGGCATTAAACCAGGTATTAAACCAAGCATTAAACCAGACGTTAAAACAAACATTAAAATCGATAAAAAAAATAAGGTATTGCTAAAAGATAAAGCACCGCCTAAAAATAACGTTATTTTGGTGCTCCCAGAAGCAAGTAATCTCTTCCAACAAGTGCTAATGTCTAAACGATATCAGTAAAGGACATCAGAATAGGTAAAATTTCTTATAATAATGGGATCCTCAGTTTTTATGTAAATTATTTACCAGATCATCATTACATATACGTAGTGCGAATCAACGCATTTAAATAAAGTACAAATGTCTTTTCACGATCCCCCCCCTTCTAAGTCCCAATACACAACGCGCGAGTAGAGTGAAATAAACATATTAAATAAAGCGCATGTGTATTTTTTATTGTTAGTCAAATACTATTATATCACGCTTTTTGCACGTACCGAAGAAATAATTATATAAATAACGTAATAGATTAAAAAATCCCATCATTCTATTACGAAGGAAATGTAGTTATTTCTTCTTCTTGGATTTCTTGTCAACAGCAACTGGCGCTGTTCCAGTAAGATCTGTCAAACGTTGTTTCAACTTCAACAATATCTCCACTTGTGGCTTCCACACACTTCCGTCTCCTTTGGCTTTTAATTCTCGCACAAGATTGCCCTAAAATCGCGACGTAATGTAGCAAATTGAACGCTAAATTGTTCAGAAAAAAGAAATCGTTTTGTGACATCTAATACCTGCTTCGCGATAGCCGATTCTAACGCCGCCACATCTGTTAGAGCATCCCCATTTTGTTCCGGCACATGCGTCGGTTCGACCTTCTTATTTTTCGCGGGTGATTTTTTCTCAGGCGCCTTCGCATTATTTTTGAGATCAATTAGCTTCTTTTTCAGATCTAATAAAATTTCTACCTGCGGTTGCCAAACGCTCTTGTCGTTTTTAGCTTTCAATTCTCTTACTAGATTGCCCTAGAAAATACATCAAAATGTACAAGGAGACGATTCTCATATTAAGGAGAGATAAAAGAAGATCTATACTAACTTGCTTCGTAATAGCGTCTTCTAACGATGCGATACTTTCGTCGGAGCTTTTGTTCACCGACGATACTTTGCCATCGGTTTCCTGCTGTCCACCATATTTCTCGCGTAACATTTCTATCTTTTGATCTTCGATCTTAGTGAACAGCGGACTGGGCTTGCCGATTTTGTGCCAAGTAGGTAACATGTTTGTTATCGTTTCGGGAATATAGCCGTAAGTTTTGTTACTCAAACCTAATTGAGATCTCAATTGTTTGGCTGTAGTAGGCATAAAGGGAGCTAAAAGAGCGGATAGCAAACAGGCTAAATTGCAGCAAATTGCAACAACAGTTCCGGCTCTTTTCCTGTTGGTTTTAAATAAAAATATTACTTAAGAGGACGAATCGATGAGAAAGCGGTTTAAATAAATAAATTGATTATACTTGTCGTCGTCATTTCCCTTGATTTTCACCCAAGGCTGGTGGAACTGCATATATTGATTGCCGTGCTTCGAAATCGCCAATATGTGTTTTAAACCATCTCTCAATTTGGCTTGCTCCATGGCGCTTATATAAGACGACAGTTCACGTTGTGCCAACGCTAATACAGTCCAATCAGCCTCTTCCGGTTCTATCGGTGGTACATTAGAGTCGAAGAATTTTTCAGAGAATACCAGAGATCTATCCATAATAAATTTTTGGGACTGTTAACAACAGGTTATCAATATTAATTATTTATAACTTACAAAGAAATATGGTAACTACAAACCTGTTGACAAAATTGCCAAGATTATTTAGTAGTTCACTATTGTTTTTCGTAGCTAGATCCACCCAATTAAAAGTGGAATCTTGAGTTTCGGGCCTAATGTAGGCTAAATAAAATCGCCACACGTCCGCTGGAATGCCAGTATCTCTAGCATCGGTTCCAAATACTCCGATACCTCTAGACTTGGAGAATTTCTTATCTTCATAATTTAAATATTCTGAAACGTAATAAATATTAAATCGATAGGAAGATCGACGAAAAAATATGTGTATAAATAGAATAAAAAAAGCAATAAGATTCGAAAGAAAAAAAGGATGTTAAGATAAAGATATAAAGAATTACAAAATAAATGAGCGTTCTTTGGAGATATCATACCAGTCGCCATTATATATCTCATCAACGTGTAATTTTGATCAGCCGCTAGCAAACAAGCGGGAAACATTATTGTGTGGAATGGAACGTTATCCTTTGCCATAAATTGGCACAAATCGATTTTCGTATCCTCAGGAGGTTGCCACCATTTCTTATATTCTTTGGTGTATCTCTTTGTAATACTGATATATCCGAAAGGGGCGTCAAACCAGACGTAAAACACCTTATTTTCGAAACCCTCTACCGGGACCGGTATGCCCCACTTCAAATCTCTGGTTATGCAACGCGGCTTAAGACCGTCGCGTAACCACGCTTTTGTAACCACTCTCGCGACATTGGACCATCCTTTCTCCAGGGCAACGAAATATTCCTTCAGTTTCTCTTCTAGCTGCAACACGTTAGAATTATGCATATAACTCGCATTTCGCTGGAAACGCATCAACGGAGTATCATAAATCTTACTTTGGGTAAATCCAGGAAGAACTGTACCGAGTTTTTCATAACAGGTCTAGTGTCACAGATTTTACATCGAGGGTTTATTAACTCGATCGCGTTTACGAGATGGCCGCAACCATCACATTGATCACCGCGCGCGTCCTCGTACTTGCATCCGGGACACGTACCTTCTACGAATCTATCGGCGAGAAACCGATTACAGGATTCGCAATGGAGTTGGTCCACAGTCTCAGTTAACATGTAGCCTTGTGATTTAATTTTTAGGAAGAACGCTTGAACGATTCTGAAAAGAATTATAATGAAAAACATAATTAATAAAAATAAAATAAGCAGCAAAAAATAAAGTAAAGAACAATGAAAATAGAATAGTTCACTATCTCACTCTGTCTGCTCGGGTGTAGTAGTGCGGCCGAAATAGTCGAATCCAATGCCGAACCAGCGATAAATATCGTTGTGTATATCAAAGAATTTATCACAAATAGCTTGAGGAGTCGTTTTCTCTTGCAGAGCTTTTGCTTCAGTCGCGGTGCCGTACTCATCGGTCCCACTTAAAAAATTAAATTTTAAAATTATACTTGAATTTCAACATTTTCTTACGTACGTTGTAAAAGGTAATTACCTTATGTAAAGGGTGTTGTAATTTCTTTGCCTGCAATATCTGCGCAAATCAAGAAAACGATATTGTATTGTTAAGTTACAAGTTACTATACTCATTAATATTCAAGTATACCTATACAAACCTTGCAAAGATATCGGCCGAAAGAACGCAGCCGATAATATTTCCCAGATGCGGAACATTATTAACGTAAGGAAGAGCCGATGTTATCAATATATTTCGTTCACCTTTTTTAGGCAGTCTAAAAAAATAATATATAATTAGCTTAATAAATTCCTATAAACTACATAGATTTGTTAGATTCATCCAACTTACATAGGATATGAACTTTCCTTGACTTCTGGATATTGTTCAGTGGTCCAAGTCTTTGCTACATTACAAAGTTCCTCTTGATTAACGATCTCAACCTCTTTTTCCTTAGTTGGGCTAATCTAAAACAAGTCATTTAGGTCTACACGTCAAAAAGGCTTATTGTTTTGTATGTGGAATGTTCATTAAAAAATATTAAAAATACTTACGTCACTAGGTACTGATTCACGAACTTGGAAATTTGAGGCCGTATTGACAGGGAACCAAGAAGCAGCTTCAATGCTCGCGATAGCCTTTAAACTTCTCTCCAACTTGAATATTTTGATAGATTCCTGCATATTCAAACTGTATTAATTATATATGTCAAATATATGTTTATGAGATACTAATTGCAATTAATCAATTTACCTCAATTGATTTCTGGATAACTGACTGTTTCTCAATATTAGCTAACCAGCTACTAAGAATTGGCATGTTCTTGGCAATATCATTTGCGACATCTGTAACCAATAGGCTGCTCCAAAGACTTACCCAAATAGAAATATCTGCTGGTGATAAATTACTACATTTCTAAAAAAAAGGAATAAAGTAGAATAAAAAATAGAATGTTTGAGTAATAAAATGCTTTTGTTATTTACCTCAATTAAGTACTGTTTGTCTTTCAGTTCACTATTGAGATCTTTTAGTAAAGGCAATAAGTTGGATTTCTGTGTACTTGCGTATCTTAATATAGCTGGCTGCAAAGAATATATTAAATTTTAATACATTTTAAAAATCTTCGTCTTATATATGTCGTCAAAATTAATAATAGCTTTCTATCGAGTTCAATGATACAACTATAAAAAATAACATAAAAATAAAGACTAGACTGGATTTGATCGCAAACAAAAGACAAGGCTATAGCTGGTATGTCGATTCAATGTAAAATAATACCTGTAATTGAGAAATTTCCCATTCCAACCATCTATCATTGAGAATCTCCATTTCCTTAGGTACAGGCAACAGGTAGCGCAACGCTGCAGAAACACTGAACATTGTGACATCTTGGAACGTCAATGTTGGCAAACGGCCCAGGACAGCCTCTGCGTACAATACAATTCGTAGCTATAACCACATGCATTAACCGAGCCTTGCAGAAGCCAACTTGATCTGCTCCGTGAAATAGAGAAAATTGATGAAGCTATAAGCACTCATGGTGTTTTGGTATGAAAGTCAAGAAATTCACAAAAAGCGAAGTTGATCGGTTTGGCTGCTGACAAGTCCAATCGAAGATGACGTTTGCAAGATAAAGTTGCGTACGAGTCGAGTCTCGCGAATATTTCCCTTTCGTTAGGAATTTATGTGAGTGAAGTAACAGGAAGAGGTTAATGGACTCACCGCTGGGATCCTTAAGCTGAACAGAGAAGTCCTTCTGTGCCAATTTAGCCGCAATGATCAGCTTCAGCGCGTTCGGGTTGCCAACGTTCGTGGAAATGTAACATTTCGGGGACGAGCTCATTGCGAATAAATTAATAAATACGTCAATAAATAGGGAAATATGCTAGCGCACAACCGCGAGAGACATGTGAGCGACAGGACACAATGGGAAGCGACATTGAAGCCCGCTTCTCACGCGCGAGGTTGCGTCAGATCTCGCCTCATTTCTATTGGCCTGTCCTTCCTTCTGTGGACGTGTAGGCGTCGCGCTTTGAAAAATCATCGAGCCGCCATCTCGTGACGCCGGAGATCAAATAATGCCGGAGCTAGAGGGAATAGTGTTGTATTCGGTGCCAAATAAGATCAAATAATGAGGAACTCTCCGATATTTTTGCCAGTAAGAATAAAGATGAATTAGGAACGTGTTTCATCTCGTCCTCGTTATCGCGAGCATATTAGCTTTATAGAATAATTAGACAACGGTTCATACAGCAAAAGGTTCAGAGGGTTCATTGGAACACTTCAACAATATCAGAAATATTATTATATTCTTTAATATTAATATACAGGACCGTAAAAGGTAACTTGGGTTACTTCGTCATAGAATCTTAATGTTCTTAATTTTAACCTTATTGATTTAATTGTAATTTTATCTTAATCAACTTTTAATTAGGATCTTCATTTTATTTTAATCTAATTTTAATTTTAGGGTAAAGTAACTTAAATTAGTTAAACATGTAAGAACGGTTCATTTGTAGTGGACAGGTCCCAGATTTAATTCCGACCCTCGTGTACGCCTCAGGTTTATACAGACGGTAAACATCTTACATACTGGTATTTACTTTTTATATCAATATGTATGTACATTTTGTTTATTTCTTTCGATCGTCTCGCAAAACAAATTAACACGTTGACTGCCTTGGTGATTGTAGTCAGTCTTTTAAGACCGACTCCTGACTTTTCAGTAATACCTCCATTAATGATTGACATTATCGAAAATTTTTGAAGCTCTTGTAAAAGATAAAAGCCATCTCAAATAACGTACATAGCTTAATAACAATGCAAAGTAAAAAATGTGTTATTCAACACACTGGCCTCATGACATAGCTTGCAATCATATAACAATATAATTATATAATATAGTAATCATACTATACAATATTTTATCACGTGCTTATGAAAATTCTACTGTAGCGTACACAAAACAAAACTCACTGGGCAGACAACGTGTTGAAGAATATTAATCGCATGATGAAATTATAAAAATACACAACAAGAAAGTTATCGCTCTCTTTTTGCATTTAATAGAATAAATAAATTCTGTTATTTTGTAACTATTGAGAATGCAAACAAGATTTTGCTTGTCGTCTTACGTCAATTGTATTACGTGTCCTTCCTAGACTTGAGGATTGTTACTATTTCTTCCAATAAACCGTTCCTCGTCTCTCTCTGCACATTAGCCTTCTCCCTCTGTTCCTCCGCGCGTGCATATGCTTCTTTCTGCAGATCCCGCATCTCCATACATACTTGCAAAACACCATTTTGCATATAATTGGCGTTTTTATTTTTCATGTCCATCCTAGTGATTAAATTACTCAATAAACGCTGACAGGTTTGCAGACTCTCGATTAATTTCACATTCTGAGCTTCCAATTTGGCGTTGTGTTGATTAGTCTTGTCGTTATGTGCCGTCTCAATACTGGACACATTGTTGCCTTTAGTGGATCTTCAAGAAATATTTATGAATCAATTTAATAATTCATCAGTAAATAATTCTATAATTTTGATGAGTTATAACTTACGATTTTGGGTCATCTTCACCATTTATGTCTGTGTCGTATACATCATTGGAAAAGATTTCGTCCAGATCCCTGGAAGCACATTTAACATGTGAATTGACGATAAAATTAACTTGTAGAAATTCTCTAAAAACAAACTCACTGTTCGTAACTGCAGATATACTTTCCCCTCCCGTTCCTCCTGTTGTGTTTTATCATGTTCTTGTAAGCGCGTTTGAGAGTTTTGTATCTATTTTCCACTTGTAAAGGCGACACGCTGAAGCCACTTTCCCCCAAATTTTTGGCTATTTCCTGATACGCCTTCTTCATGTTTTTCAGTTTCCGATTCCTTACCAATTCCTTCTTCGCTTTGTACTCCTTCAGGAAGATCTTCGTCGAGGCATCGCACCAAGGGAAAACCGCGTTCCCGCCTTTACTTGTCGTCGGTGTACTGGCCTTATCCTCCTTGGATAAGGATTTCTCCGTTGGTTTTTCGTTTTCAGAATCATTCTCAGTCAACTCCCATGGGACAACATCAATATATATATCTTTGCCGTTGACATTGAAGCACATTTGCTCCGCTTTGTCATCAATCTCTGATATGTGTAGTTGAAAGACTACATTGTCCTCTGTGAACACATTTATCAATATTAACATTTATCAATATTCTTTTTTGCATTAATTTTACTTATTACTGACAGACATTATGTGACGGTAGAAATAATGACTGCAACAGTGGAATATATTATATATGTATCGAACAATCCATCACCTGATCTATTACCTTCGCATGTGATCGTAACAAACCCACTACTGTCTATGATCACCTTGCCCTCCTCGTCGCGATTAAACCAGCCTTTCATCTTTGTCGACGGAATGATGCTTCGAGGCTGGCTGGACTGTTTAACCGTGAGGCTCGGCCGACCCAGCGCGAAGCGGTGGTCGCACGATTTTCGCGCTACAATCCAAGCCGAATCGGCAGAAGGAATTTTCTCACCGCGCGACGCAGATCTTATTTTCGCGCTTTATTCCGTTGCACCTTTTGCACCTCCGATAATTCGGCTGCAGAAAGTGTAAGAGGGTGCAGCGGTTGCAAATATATGTACGTACGATTCGTAGAGTCTACGCTGCGTCGACGGGAACGTACGTGTACCCTACGATGAGGAAACGGAACCGGAACCGGCCTGACGGAGAGAAGAGCGGAGCGAGGAGAGAGAAATACTTTCGATCCCGTGGCGTTTTACCTTGTTCCGTTGACGCCGAGCGGTGTCGCTATCGAGCGTCCGACTCACGGAATTATACGGACGAGTATCAGTCGGTAAAGTAGGTATCCAATTTTCGACCGCGATTCTGTGTATTAAGGCCGGGGCACACAAAAAAACGTAAGCAGTGAGACGTGAACAAAAGGCCTTCACATATAAAATCGCGTAAGGACGTAAAACGTAAGCGTAAGAAAATCGACCAATCCCAATCGAGTATTTTCCTCTACTGGGGTTACGGACAGCACAATACTTGATTGGGATTGGTCGATTTTCTTACGCTTACGTTTTACGTCCTTA
>NJRL01002533.1:12701-23425 GCA_003063815.1 Aphaenogaster rudis
GTCTGCAAAAATCTAACTTTTGATCTAACTTTTCTGACTCGGGTCGGGGTCGAGTCAGCAAATCGAAAACGCTATTAACTAAACTTAATTCAGTTTTTTTAGATAACATAATAGAAATACACAGAGTAATAGAATATTTATGATTAAAATATTTTTGGGATAGTTCCATAAAATCTGTCCTGTATATATGCTTTTTAATTTATTTTTAAACGTTTTCAACATTTTGGCGCAATGTGGCGCATTCGATTGGCAAAACTGGCTCATTGATGTATCCAAAACCTGGCAACCCTGATCGGAACCAATCGGAACGCAGCCCTTATGTTGTGTATATGTTGGATACCAGTTGATACCTGTCATCCTTCGTAAGGTTAGCTGTCCGTCCCCGGAGATCAGCATCCCTCCGTTTCCCGACGAGAGCCGCCGACGAGGATGACGTCCTGTTTCGAGAACATGCAGGTGCCGTCCTGCGTCTGGTTCGAGGGCGGCGAGAAGAGGAACGCGCTCGTCTCGATGCTCGCGGGCACCCTGGTAAATCCACAAGTCTCACACCCAATCACTTTTGCCGCGATAAACAAACACGTACACCTGCCACGAGCGAATTGTCGCGTTATCGATAAGTACAACGGTCTCTGGCACGCTCTTTCTTTGGTTCTTTGTTAAATTGAGTCTCGGAGCCTCGTATGATGTAGGTATTTATTTTATATAAAGATTGCGTGTTTTCAGCGATTTGCATTTCCAACATTTATTTGGGACACAACTCTTCTTCTACCTTACAATAGTTATAACTTGTTAGAATTTTATGTTGAATTATTATTTTGCCTGTATTACTACCTACTTTTGTTCATCTCCACACACACACACACACACACACACACACACACACACACACACACACACACACACACATATATATATATACAAATTACTATATGCAATTTATATTGTGAATGTCACGATACTTTCCATTTACTATTTATTATTTATATTTTATTACTTTCTTTCTTCTGTTTACTATTAATTTATTATACTAATTTAAACTACTTTTATTATATTACTCAGGTTAGGAATTAAATCAGCATTTAAGCTGTAACCTTGCCTTTTATCTGCAATTTAATATCTGGATTTATATTTTATGTGTACATATGTACTATATATATATATAGTACATATATATATATATATACCCAGTATGCCTGATTTTTATTATTTGCATTCAATAAAGTTATTATTTTCCTCTCGTGACTGATAAACAAGTCTTACTGAAGCTATGTTTTAGTTTTTTGTAGGATGGTGGTTCATAATAGACGCACATGCGAAATATCCAAGTGAAATGTCAAACGCGTACCATGTTTGCGGAGTGTTTGGTACCATATCACTCTTTATGTAAGTAACATTGATATTATCAGTAGGACATATATATTGTTATAGAACGTATCATAATTAGAATATATATCACAGTAATATATATCACATCTCTTAACACTATTGTATTGATTTGAAAAGCAATTTGATGTTCTTACAGGGTCAATTCAGTGACAAATGCACAGATAAGAGGAGAAGCTTACAACGGCGGTTGTTTAGGAGCAAGAGGTGCTCGAAGTTGGCTGTTTGTTGGGTTTGTTATGGGATTTGCAGCGGTAATAGCAGCCTGTTGGATTTTGTTTGCCAACTATGTAGCCCTAGGTACTCACAACAATTTCAAACATATATGTGCCATAGACTTATAAGAATATATATTATTATTATATTTGTCTTTAATTATTATATTTATTATATTTTATTCATTTGTTATATTTAATTCTTTTTTTGCAGGCGCACCGCATCATTGGCCGGGTGTAGGATTATTCTTGCAGAATGTATTTATTTTTCTGGGCTCGCTCACGTATAAATTTGGTCGATCCGAGGATCAATGGGGTTAATAGATGCTTGCTGTTGGCGGAAAATATTTTTATTACCGATAGTCACAAATTAAACACCAACCGAAGCTCGGCTAAAGAAACTCGTGAACGTCAACATACCCTGTACTGTTTCGAGCGTGAAATCCAATTCGATCACAGCAAATTATTATAAACGTTTTCGTACATACGTGACAATTTTTATTTATATCCATCGGAATCACAGAAACTACACGATTATAAATATGCATATACATATATGAGATTTACTCTAAAGATAAGGAGATTAGATTATCGACCTTTGTGTGATAGAATTTTATGCTGCTTATGCTACGCTAATAATTTTAAATCGCATTGATAACTTCGATCTGTGCGTCATCAAATCCCATATTTATACACCTTTCTCATCGTTTCGTTGGTATCTTGTATTTAATACTTTTACAAAAAGATAATCACAAGTGTCTGATATATTGAAGTTAAATAAATGAACTATGTTCCAAGAAAGCATACTTTTTAAAGATTTATTTATTTTTTTGAAGGGCATAATTTCGTCAAAGTAAGTAATTTCCTTCAATGCGTGCGATTGATCAAATCCTTTTGATTATACATTTCTTTTTTATAGTTTGGATAAGTTTTAAAGTTTATCCATACGGATTTGCAGAGCCCTACAAGATAATGTGTGCAGGATGATTTTGAGACTAAACTCCGATTAATTTATCAAATAATAGCTGCAGTATTTTGCTAATATAGATAAAACTATTAATTTCTTATTATTAATAAACTATTAAATTCTTATTAATTAATTTCTTATTATTAATGACACGTGGAAAGAAAGATTAGATTATGGATAACAAATTATAATTAAAAATCTTGCTTTAGACAATTCTGCCGGTTGAATTAATCGCCTATTAAGATAATCGACATTTAATTAAAGTTGCCCACAGAGAGATCGATTTATTGCGCATAATTGGACATAATGCGATCCCTCGGATATCTAGTGGATATCGCAATATCGTGTGCTGTGTGGGCTACTGCATTTATTGTAGACCCAGTCTAAGGCTCAAACGGTCTTTCCACCAATGTAGATTAATTTTAATCTCGGTTTAACTTACTCTTTATCTTTTTCTAATTCTTAGAACTAAAAAAAAGATAAGGAGTAAATTAAACCGAGATTAAAATTAATCTACATTAATGTCCACTTCTAGTTCTAAGTAGAGGTGTGCGAATAGTTCGAATTCGAATCGAATCGAATCGAATCACAGTAGATTCGATTCGATTCGATTCGACTTGCAAATACTTGATTCGCACACCTCTAGTTCTAAGAATTAGAAAAAGGTAAAGAGTAAGTTAAAACCGAGATTAAAGTTAGTCTACATTGATAGAAACCCACACAGCACACGATATTGCGATATCCACTAGATATCCGAGGGATCGCAATATGTCCAATTATATATCTCAATAACCGTAGGATCTCCATGGGATCGCATTATGTCCAATTGGACATGTGGATCACTCTGGGATATCCTCAGGATAAAGTGTGCTGAGCGGGAATGGACATAAAGTAGAAATGAATATAAGAATTAGAAAAAAATAAGGAATGAGTTAAACCGAGATTAAAGTTAATCTACATTAGAGATCCTCTAATCAGAGGAAGAGGAGATCCTCTAATTAGAGAGTCTCTAAATGGACATAAGCCTATCTTCTCTACGAACGCCCTCGGGGAAAATCGGTGTCATCGGCGCGGGCCGCGCGACGCGATTGGTACCGATTTGCCAACGCGGACCAACGGCGAGTCGCCGCTCGCGGCGCGCTCCGCCAATCGCGATGTGCCACACCAACACATGGTGCTCGGCGGCACGGAATTTCGCGGAGTGTCGCGCTGGAGGGTGTCACGCTCAGCTTTTTGTTGATTCAAAAGGGGCTGCGATGCGCGAGCGTGCGTTCTGAATGGTGTACAGCTGAGAGCCGCTCCCGAGTACGTCGTGTGCCGTCGATAGACCTGAGCGCAAGGTGAGCGCGCGTCAACCCGCCCGCTAAACGCTTCCCTCACGTCGCCGGTATCCATAACCAAGTTTTGACAGCTAGACGGAGTAGGACAGTACGTCAGGTCTCGTGTCACGATCCAGCGCGAGCGCGTACACGTTCACCACTCTTGAACTCTCACGTGGAACTCTCCCTGTCGCGGCGCATCTCACGCCCGTCTCGCTTTCCAGATGGGATTCTCGCAGAGAGGCATGTCGATGGCGACGCTAGCCTTGCTCATAATCGCCACTTTCGTCGGCATCAGCGAGGAAATTGCCGTTATGAGCATCGATCTCGGTAGCGAATGGATGAAGGTCGCTATCGTCTCGGTACGTGACACTTTGTTAGCGAGTCCGTGTCCAACGGATTTCCTGGACCGATGGTTTTGCAATAGAAAACTTTGATACATTTTTTGTATTCGAAAAATTGATCGTGTTTCTCACAAATGTTGCTCTTTGCTCCACAGCCTGGTGTTCCTATGGAAATAGCTTTAAATAAGGAGTCGAAGAGGAAAACGCCGGTCACAATCGCATTCAGGGATGGGGAGAGATCGTTCGGCGAGGACGCCCAAGTGATTGGAGTGAGATTTCCCCAGAACACTTTCTTCTACATTCTAGATCTTCTAGGAAAGCCTATAGACAATCCATTAGTACAACTCTACCGGAAGAGGTTCCCTTACTATGATATCGTCGCCGACGACGAGAGGAAAACCATAGCATTTAGGTTAAACGAAAACACGACGTACACTCCAGAGGAGTTACTCGCGCAGATATTGCACAAAGGCAAAGAGATCGCGGAGGCTTCCGCCCATCAGAAGGTCAACGAAGCCGTTATCACCGTGCCGGGATTCTTCAATCAGGCCGAGAGAAGCGCCTTGATTCAAGCGGCGGAGCTCGCCGGTTTGAAAGTGTTACAGCTCATAAACGATTACACGGCGGTCGCTCTGAATTACGGCGTATTCGGTAGAACCGAGATAAACGATTCCGCTCATTACATTATGTTTTACGACATGGGAGCTAGCAGCACTACCGCGACGGTCGTCAGTTATCAAAACGTAAAAACGAAAGAGAGGGGTTTCCTCGAGACCAATCCTCACGTTACCGTGCTGGGTGTGGGATACGATCGCACGCTTGGCGGATTGGAAATGCAAATCAGACTGCAGCATTACTTGGCGCAAGAGTTTGACGCTCTTAAAAAGACACCGAACTCTGTGTTCAAGAGCCCGAGAGCAATGGCAAAGCTCTTCAAGGAAGCTGGGCGCGTCAAACTTGTACTTAGTGCCAACGCAGACCACTTTGCCCAGATAGAAAGTTTAATAGACGATATTGACTTCAAATTGCAAGTCACGAGGGAGAAGCTGGAAGAGATATGCGCCGATTTGTTCGAACGTGTGGCGAATCCTGTGAAGGTTGCATTGGAAACTTCAGGTGACTATCTTTTTACAAATAGAACACGATTATGATTCTTAAATACAAATACATACTCATACTTAAATACTTAAATACAAATACTAAACATATATGTTTTAAAATTGTTTCAGGTTTGACAATGGATATCATATCGCATGTTGTATTGGTAGGAGCAGGTACTCGCATGCCAAAGGTACAAGAGACATTGTCCCAATACGTAAAGACAGAATTATCAAAAAATGTAAATACGGATGAGGCAGCTGCTTTAGGGGCAGCCTACAAGGCAGCTGATCTTAGTCAGGGTTTCAAGGTCAAGAAGTTTGTCACGAAAGACGCTTTATTGTTCCCGATTCAAATTACTTTTGATAGAACTGTTGATAATAAAGTTAGACAGGTAACAACTTATTATTTCAATATATTTTAATCCTCTATATTAAAGGGCTATATATATATTTTTTTAAATTTTTGTACAGGTGAAGAAGACATTATTTGGTAAAATGAATCCCTTTCCACAAAAGAAGATTATTACATTTAATAAGCACATGAATGATTTTGATTTTAATGTGAATTATGCTGAGTTGGATTATTTGCCTGCTAGTGAGGTAATGTAAGTATCCGTAGCTTTTATTTATCTGTAATATTATAAACAAATTAACATGTTATTTTAAATGCCAAATTTTTCATACCTCTAAAACTACAGAGATTAAACTTTTTACAGTTCTATTGGTGATTTACATTTATCTACTATATCTTTGAGTGGCGTAGCTGAAGCTTTAGAAAAGCATGCCAACGAAGGCGCCGAGAGTAAAGGAATCAAAGTGCACTTTAATATAGACGAGAGCGGCGTACTGAATTTATTGACTGTAGAATTAGTTTCCGAAAAATCGAGTACTGTCGTTGATGAAGAAGAGGGTACTTTCTCAATACTTGGCTCAACTATTAGTAAATTCTTTGCAGGTTTGTGCCGAAGGCATGCAAAAAATGATGCCATTAATTTTTGTTGCATGTACGAATCTCACTTTCGATGATTTTTGCACTATACTGGTTCTTCTCTATATCTTGTTTGTATATATCGAAGAACTGTTTTGTTTTTTTTAAAGAAAAACATATTATTTTTATAATAAAAATTTTTCATGTTACGTTTTGAAATCATTTTTTGCAAGCATTTTTAAGCATATTTAATTCATTGTCAATTACATAAAATTCTAGGCCCTGATTACAAATTGTCCAAATATGTATAGAGAGAAGCACATTAAATTGAAGTCTAAATATTTCAGGTTCTTCTTTAGACAAAGAAACAATAGAAAAGACAGAGGAATCACCGAAAGAGGATGTAAAACCAGTGCATGAAGAATCAGAATTTTCGGAGTCGCCAAAAGAGACAGACGAGAAGGAGAAAAAGAAGAGCGAGACGAAAGTGAACGAAGATAAGGCTGCAAATAAAACTGAGAAGGCGGACAAAGAGAAAAAATCCACAATCGTTCAGATCAAGGAACCTATCAGTTCAAAAGAATTCAAACTAGGATCACAAATCTTGTCTGGTGAAAAACTCATGGAATCTCAAGACAAGTGAGCAAAAATATATTTATTCGCAATGTCAAATATTAAGAAATTACTTCCATTTTTTCTATATATCTTGTTGATTTAAATTTACTCTAACTTCAATTTTTTATTCCCCCCCTCTCTCAGTAGACAAATATATTTGACATAATTATAACAAATATAATTTATACTATTTTAATGAAACTTTATTCCTTTTTTCTTTAGGATACATCGTTTGGACGTGCATGATTCGGAGAAAACACGTCGTGAGACTGCGTTAAACAACCTCGAGTCATACGTAATCGACGCGCAGCAGAAGTTCGATTCCAAGGAATTTTCAGATGCGGCTACCGATAAGGAAAGCGAAGAGATTCGAAAAGCGTGCGCCGAGATCTCCGAATGGTTGTACGAGGACGGATTCACCGCGACTGCGGAAGTGTACGAAGAGAAGTTGATGGAACTGCAAAAATTAACTAACGATGTCTACGAGAGAGTCTTTGAATACCGAGATCGTCCAGAAGTCCTGAATGGAATGGTTTCGTTACTCCAAGGCAGCAGATTGTTCTTGGAGAATATGCGTAACTTGAGTCTAACGAATGAAGTTATTACGACTGTTGAAGTCGAGACATTAGAAAAAGTGATCAACGAGACACAGGTAATGATCTAACTATAATATCTAAAGCAATTTAAAAGCAATTGACAAATAATACGCTTATTACATTATTATGTGTTAATAATATTAGTATATTGAGAAAAGTAATATTTTTCTTCAGGATTATTATGAAATGGTTTCGAAATACTTCGCGGATGCACCGCTAAACATACCAGTAAAATACAAGGTCCGCCAGATGGCGAATAAAATGGAATTACTCGACAGAGAAATTAAATACCTTCTGAACAAAGTAAAGATTTGGAAACCGAAACAGGAAGCTACGGCGAATCAAACAACAGATAGTAAAGCCGAGCGTACGATAGAAGAAAACGGAGAATCTGTAGCTGATTCCGATACTGAAAAAGACAAGTCTGCGGAAGAACAATCTACGTCCGATAATGTGGAAGACCAACAAGAACCGACATTGGAGGCGACGGATACCACGCAGGATCCATTACTCGTACCGGAAAGCGAGGAACCACAATTAACTGAGGAGGGAGTTGAGGAAACGCATCAAGAACTATAAGAAATAATTTATATAAAAGTGTGATTCTCTGTTATTGATCGACGATATCCGTCGATTTAGGCAATTTTTCTGTAGATTACTTTCGTCAAATGCATTTAAGATCAAAGCGGGAATTCTCTTGTGCGTTGCTGTTGAATAAGTTATTCTGCGAATGTGAATACAAGCTGTTCCATTTAATTAATAATATGTATTTATACCAGGAAACGGATTCATCATTCATTCATTGCGGATAGAAAAGTTGTATTGCAAGAATATCAGTTTTATTAAAGATTGTTCGCGATAATTATGTTACACATGTGCCAAGCAATAGCAGATTCTGATAATTGATTTATTTGATAATGAACACGCATAAGATAGGCCAGTTCTGTGAGAAACTTATCTCGAATTTTTATAGCATGAATTTGTGACTTTACATGTAAAATGCTTCTGCTGCGTCTTTTAATTATATATTATCACACTACATATTGCAGTATAAAGCATACTATTGCTTGTAAAAACACGAATGATAAGAACGTATATAAAATAATTTTTGTTCATAAAATAATTCTTGCATATCTTTCAGGGAATGGATCTTTTTGTGTAGTAACAGTCTTACGTTCTCGCAAATGTATATCAGTAGTTTTCGAATGAATTTATCACATTTCCTATATACATTACATTGATTTGTATCATCTTTTTTATAAAGGAAGATTCATATAAATCTTTCTATTTTTTTGTTATTTATAGTGATATCATATAAAAAGATGTGACATTTCAGATATTCTAATATATATTTCTTAAAGAAGTTAGATAGAATATATAGATTATTGGTTATTTTGTAAATACCTATATATATATAACCATTTGCACAATGTGAAATAGATAAAAGATCCCTCGAGAATTGTAAGATAAGATTGCTTTTTTGACTATTCAAATCATTTAGATAAATTCTCTGAAAATCATGAACACTAATATCATCGTTCTACTGCCAAATAGGCGTTCGAATTCAAGGAATTTTTATCATTCCAATTACAATAAAATTTATTGTAAATTTAAATGTTATTCGTGATATTAATTTGAATGAATAAAAAAATATAAGAGAGAGAGAGAAAAGACATTGGAATAAAGAGAGAAAAAAGACATTGGAATAAAGGAACAAAATGTATTGTCACCATTGTTTATTTTTCTTTTATAGAAAATTTTTATAAAATTATTTATAAATTTAGGATTTTTCCAGGTGTGTATGTGGAAAAAATTGCAGTCAAATCTCCGTATTCTTTTTCAATCTTTCTATTCTTAATTGGTCGAACTTCTGTAAACTTCATTTCTTCTTTTGCATCGCTCTCTTTATCAGCTGATTTTTGCTAGTGAGGTTATGTACACAGTATCGTCTGCCTTTTACACTCACTCTTTGAAATTTCTCTTTCTGGACATAAGAACTATAACGCGCCTTTATTTACATTAAAATATAGAATATGTGAGTGAAGACTTTAAAGGCAAATTAAGAATGGAGAAATTGCCGGTTCCAATAAATTAAAGAAACAACGTGATTCAACTGTACATACATTAATTATATTGTTAGTAAGCATGGCAATGCGTCAGGTTCTTAGAAAATTGTGGAGAAATATCAGCCCTGCGATGGTGAGAATATAATTCATTCGGTATATTAGTTCCTACCTTTAATTGCATTAAAAGAAATCTGTAATTCTACTTGCAGTATACATCAGGTATGTTATTTGCACATTGCACCTCACTCGACAAGCCTAGTGAAAACGAGAAGTTAAAGCTGGAACCGCCGGACATAAAAAAGCTAACCCATGAGTATATGATAAAACAATCTGCGTTGGACGCTGCTAACAGTGCGACTCAGGCATTAACTGTTACTTGTATGGCCATAATAGACCAGAGTGTTGCATACAGGTAAATAAAAATAATAATATAGGAAATAATATATGAAGATAAGATGTCTCTACGACAGTATTTTTGTAACAATTTTGTAGAACATTGTTAAACGAACTCATTTCTCTTCTCGAGGAAACTATGATCCACAATGTAAATGACGAACACTGGGATTTGATCGTGGAAGTACGGAATGAAATGCAAGACAAGAAAGAGAAGATTACGGTAATAAAGGATTGCTTAACGATAATTCTCGCTTGATGTAATATTTCTAATATCAAATATTACAGTTTAAATATTAATCAAAATTAAAATTCTCTTATATTATAAAATATAAATAACATTGTGTATCATAGCAGACATATATTGAATCATAAAAATTATGTACAAGAATTATAATACAAATCCTCTTTTAATTAGCGCTTAGGTACCTATATGGATTATGTGCACAAGATGGCAGTGGCTAGTGCAGAACTGAGTTATATGTGTGGGATGGATAGTTTGACCAGCACGCTTCAACAGAGGATAGAGGATGCGTTAAACAAGGTGAAAGCGGAAACTGACAGCAATGCAGAGCTGGAACGAGCATACTGGCGTATACAGGAACAGTGCATCAAAGGCAGTAAGGAAACCGAGAAGCAATAATAAACTTTCCTAGAGAATAGTCCAACATTCTCAAAGCGCGTTTTATTTTTGTTTCTATTAAAAAAAATTAAAAATAATTTGTGTATTATTGTGGTATATTTATATTAATAAACAATTTTTCTCATGTCTATTAATATATATATATATATATATAT
>NJRL01002539.1:0-23432 GCA_003063815.1 Aphaenogaster rudis
TATCTTTCTTTTTTGGCAATGAGTAACAAAGATAAAACGATACTTGTGTCGACTTGTGTCGCTTTCTGGAAAACCCCCATTAATATCTCGTCGGTGATGATACGTATAGGGTATAATACGTTCTCAACCCTGGTTGCGACGTTGCCGAGTAGTTCTCCCTGCACGAATCGCGCATGCCCAGTGCTGCGGGTCGATGCTGCGCGAAACGGAAGCTCTTTACTTGCCTAGTTCGCCTTTGCCGTTTCCGTCCTGTCGGAGCCTGTCAGCCATTAGCAGCTCCGTTCGCCGGTTCCTGTGGGTTGAGTCCGTGGATTTGCTGCCGTGTCGAGCCGAGCCGAGCCGTCGGGGGCACATTGCTTGCCCGCGGAGTTCCGTCGCTCGCGCGACAGCATACCGGATCGTACGAAGCACAAGACCCTCGACATCCCCAACGATTTCAGACCGTCGGCAGTTGACATACTGTGCTCCCGCAACTACAAAGCCCAGCATATTTCACCCACCAACCAAGAACGCCACACACTGGAATGTACATCAACGGGTACTCGCAAGCTCACAGCAAGTACGTCCCTTTGCCGTTCTTTTGGCTATTCCGCATTAATTTGTCATCGAGAAGCGCCCTAAGGGCTTCGCTGCCGATTCGGTCTCGCTGCTCAGTAGCCGCCATTTCACGCCACAAGCTTAAGAGTTACTCGCTCCATTTTCTACGAAGTTATCCGACGGATTAAAGAATTCTGTGCCCGGCGGATATTGCCTGATAAATATTGATAATAAATTTGCGACAATACATCCGTTGGCTTGAAAAGAGTTAGGTGTAAAATGGTACGGAGGAGAGAGTCGAGGGTGACCACGCCAGAAATCTGTTTCTTTTTAGACCATCACTTTCATTACCAACGAGGAAATTATAAATATTATTTCTCGATTTTGCAGGAGTTTTGCGGATAGGTCGGGCGTCGAAACAAATCGATATGATTTTATCATTTGCTCAGACAAGGGGTAGTTTGTAAGATATTCGATAAAGATGGCCCACATATTCGGAATCTTCGGTTGGTATTAACAGTCTAATCATATATTTAAGATAATCTCAAATCTCTGATATCGAGATGCTATGCGATCATTTCATTAGCTGAATATATCCAGTTAAGGATATAGAAACTTCAAGACTAAGGCTGGTATTCATAGTCGGATCTTATATTTAAAGCGGTGTCTACAATGAGATTTTAAGTCGTAAGATTTAACATATCGACCAATCAAAATTGCGGTCTTAATTTTAGAATGCTCAACTGTGATTGGTTGATATGTTAAGTCTTACGACTTAAAATCTCATTGTAGACACCGCTGTAGACACCGCTTAAGACCGTCTTAAGTACAGTCTTAAGATGTCATAAGCCAATCACACAGCTGTATTAGCATCTTAAGATATTACTTAAGACGGTTTTAAAATAAGAACGGACTATGAATACCGGCTTAAGACTGGACTCGAGACGATACAAGACGATTTGAATACGAGATCCAATTATGAATTATAATCATAATTAATATTTATCATATACTTCATCTTTTATGATTTTTAATACAGTTTACATAATTGGGTAACATTTTGTGTCCTAAACATTACTTGCCTCTCGCGTAGTAAATCTATATTGAAAATACATTGATTTGTGTGTTTCGTTTTCAAGATTTTGATTTTTGGAGTCTCAAGCTCTCCATAATATATATTTATTCTAAATCTGAAACAAATATAAATTTGGATGTTGTTGATGTGTGTTAGTGCAATTAGTAGCTAGTGAGGGATTTGAGATCAAATCGTACATTTTTCATTTCTGCTATTATAATATTAATATAATTTTAGCATATAGGTGGATATTTTCAGCGATTAAATACATATATTTTTTTTAATTATATAAGTTGCACAAATAAATAAAACATTTTTAAACGGAAACATTAATTTTTTTAGTTTTTTTTTTATTAATTCCATGAAAATTTCGTACAAAGGAAATATGCTGGATGATGTAAATCATACAAACAATTTGTAAAACAAATAATTTTTGTGCATAGTGCACCTCTTTTGAGAGAGAGAGATTGCACGTTTTAGATGAAAAAAAATTATATAATATTTTAATATAATATTTTTTTGTACTACTTCTTTTGTTTGCCATATTTTTCAGAAATAAATCTATAAATTATGAATTATCCTATATACATACAGGGTGTCTGATAATAGGAGTGCTGTAACACCTCTCATCCACAGTGCGCTCTTTCGCGTAACGTCCTTTTCGCCACGTGCTTATATTCGCCCTTGAATCCCTCCCTTATGGATAAGGAACCTAGTGTTATACCCCTTTTTCCTATTAGGGAGAAATTATTGACACATTTGCAGTCGACGATTTTAGCGCGTGACCTAAAACTGGAAGCCGCATGCAATTTACAAAAATCTATAGCTGGTTGCCACAGGATTCTGGCATTAAAATAAGAATAAAAATTTTTTAAATGTTTAATAATCATTTAATAATATCATGCTTGTAACCACTTGTTTTGGTTTGAAATTGTAGGAAGTTTACACGTTACCTAGATTTTAAAATGACAAAATTACGTCAGTGGCTGCGAATATATTAAGAAGAGAAGAAGACACATCCTTGTCTCTTAACAAAACTATGTCTATATATAAACTTTTTTATCTTGTTTTAAAATTTAAAAACTAGTACTGGAAAAGACATAAATATGTAGATTAACCCGATATAATAAATAAATAAGATATCTGAGAAATCATTTAAATCATAAATTAACCAAAGAAAGATCCTTTTTACATGCTATTCTTTAATTAGTTTCAGATCTAGAGGGAATCGAGATCATGGCAACCGCAATGGAGGAGTCAGCGGAACTTACTGGAACAGTCAGCAACAGAGTCAAAAAGAATACGGCACGAAAAAGCAAAATCATAAGAAGACTCCAGGCGATTTACTGAAGAAGCCCAGTTGGGATCTGGCAAAGTTGCCCTCGATAACGAAGAATTTGTATGTTCCCCACATCAATATCTTGAACAGAACGCCTGACGAGATCAACAAATATCATGCGAGCAAGGAAATCACCGCCAAAGGCAATAATACACCTGCTCCCATCCAAGCCTTCGAAGAGAGCAACTTTCCAGATTATGTGATGGAGGAAATCAGGAAGCAAGCTTTCGCCGAACCCACTGCAATTCAAGCTCAGGGCTGGCCAATTGCACTTAGCGGACGAGATTTGGTTGGAATCGCTCAAACTGGTTCCGGAAAAACATTGGCAGTAAGTACAGCATCTTGGTTAATTAAATCAATTAGATTATAAAAATTGACAAAATAATTTGGGTAAAATTGTTCAGGAATTGATCGGGGTATCCAGAGAAAACTTGTATAAACAAGAAGGCGTCAAAATTTTTAAAATTTTTGAAAGATATCTAGTTGAGGCTCTCGCGTGGTGCCCCGTGCCAGAGCGATCGACTAGTTATGATTGACGGATATCGATTTCGATTCCGATTCTCATCCCGTGTATGCCTCAGTCCACATTTATAAATGTGATTGAGGTGACAATTACTGGGCTCGGACTTTATCGAGCCCGAGCAAGTGAGACAGCTGCAGGTTGAGAAACTCCTTCTCTTCTGGAGGAGGACGGGTTTTGAATGACCTGTGGTTGTGATTCGGGGAGTCACAATGGACTCTGAGTGTCGCCGGTGTGTCTTCGAAAGAGGACCCCCCCACCTCAGATCTGTTATTATTATTAAGATCTAATTTTCTATATAAGTCAAATTATATAGAAAATCTTACAGAATATATTATTCAAAGATCTAAATAAATTTAAATACCTCATTGCTCATATCGCTGTTTTCTCTATCTATTTAGTATATCCTTCCGGCGACTGTGCACATTAATCATCAGCCCCGCCTCAGCCGTGGCGATGGCCCGATTGTTCTAATTCTCGCTCCCACGCGCGAATTAGCTCAACAAATTCAAACAGTTGCACGTGATTTTGGTTCATCTTCTTGCATCCGCAACACCTGCATCTTTGGCGGCTCGCCGAAGGGACCTCAAGCCCGTGATCTTGAGCGCGGAGTAGAAATCTGTATTGCGACACCCGGTAGACTGATCGATTTCCTCGAGAAAGGAACCACGAATCTGCGTAGATGCACATATCTGGTTTTGGACGAGGCCGATCGAATGCTAGATATGGGTTTCGAGCCACAGATACGCAAAATTATTGAACAGATTCGACCTGATCGGCAGGTGCTCATGTGGTCCGCCACTTGGCCCAAAGAAGTGCAGGCCCTCGCCGAGGACTTTCTCACCGATTATATCCAGATCAATATCGGGTCTCTAACTTTAGCAGCCAACCACAACATTCGACAAATTATCGAGATCTGCCAGGAACATGAAAAGGAAACGAAACTGTCGCAATTGTTGCGCGAAATTGGGACTGAACGCGGCAGCAAAATGATCATTTTCGTGGAAACAAAGAAAAAGGTGGATGACATTACGAAGACAATTAAACGCGAGGGCTGGTCCGCGATCTCGATCCACGGCGACAAATCGCAGCCGGAGCGCGATTACGTTCTATCGGAATTTCGCAATGGGAAGACTATGATCTTGGTTGCGACAGATGTGGCAGCACGCGGCTTGGATGTCGAGGACGTGAAGTACGTTATCAATTTTGATTACCCCAACAGCTCCGAGGACTACATCCACAGGATCGGCAGAACCGGTCGCTGCCAGAGCGCAGGCACTGCCTATGCTTACTTTACACCGAACAATGCGAGACAGGCGAAGGAGCTGATTGCAGTGCTGGAAGAGGCCGGTCAAGCTATAAACCCACAATTGGCAGACATGGCGAATTCTGTCAGGAACCAATACGGCAAGGGACGGCAACGATGGAGCCACGTACGTGCAAAGGATACCAACACTCATGGAAGTCCTAGAAACAACATCAGCCCGACGATAAACAACTGGCAGCACATGTTGCAGACGAACCAACAGCATGGACAGCATCACAATCCAATGATTCAGGAGAAAACCGTGGCACGTCATCAGCGCAACAATGGCTATCAAGCCAATCGGCAGAACAATTACCAACCACAGCATTCCTATCAGCAGCAGCATCAGCAACGACAATCCATTACTGGCTACCAGAACAGCTATCAAACTAACAGCACATGTCAACCCACGCATCAGGCTACCAGCGCGCCCAGGTACCAAAATAGGACTGGAGGATACCAGGGTAATCGTTTTCAGAATCGGCAAAACGGCTACAACGGCAATCAAAACGGGCCCAATGTTTATTCGATGCCGCCGCCCTTCATGATGCCGTCCGGTGGACACGCGGACTCCGGGATTCAGAATCTCGTGAACAACAAGTTCTTCCAGACCAACCGACCGCCGCCCAACGCCGGTGCCTGTGCCTATCAATCGATGGGCTATGGCCAGTTTCAAGCAGTGCCGCCGTACGGTTATCCGTACCCGCCAACGCCGGTGCAGCAGTGACGCCTCCCGCGATGCAAAACCATCGGGGTACGGGCTAAATGAAAAGTAAGTATGTCCCGCCTATCGGGCTTTATTGGATCGCTCTTATGTTGGATAGTGGATCCAATTTACTATGATAGACTGTCGATAACGGTTAACTGACCTATAAGAATTTTAAAAAGTTTCATTTTGTCATTTGTCATTCTATGAGTTAAAAAATCGCGCGCTTTAATTAATTGCAATCTTAGGATTTTGCTTTGAGAATTTTAACGCCTTCTAAGAAATCAACTTTACTAAAAAACGAAATTATACTAGGATTTGTTACCTCTTCGAAAAGGATAAGATAAGAAATGTGCTTTTGTTGGTTCGAAGCCACAATAGCAGCCTTGTTTCTCGATTTTCCGCCAATACTGACACTTTAACGTATCGGCAGTCTGTTATAATATTTTTAATATAATACTTGTTCTGATTTTCTTTTTCATTTATTTTTTTCTGGAATTGTGCCGGTACGACATAGTATTTATTTCGAGATGTTAATCGCGATTGGAATTATTATTCAAGAAGTCATGTTTCGGATAGAAAAATTTGATTTCTGTTTGTCGCCATTGCGATTTAAGGGGAAAATGGTTTGAAGAATACTTTAACAATTTGAGTTTGATATTAACAATATTGAGATATTAAGACGCATAATAACTCGCGTCGCTGCCAAAACTTGAAGGCCAAAACACAAAAAACTCTGAGAGTATAGATGTGTTTTGTCTTGTAATTACTCTATATAAATATTTTCTAAATGATTGAAATACATGTATGTCTACATTATACATATGTGTATAATGTAATATACCATCATAAATTTATATGAAAAAATATGGACGCTACAAAATTTGAAAGATTATAAACTTATTAATATATATAAAAATTTTTATTTATAAATTATACTAAATTATTTTATTATATCTATTAAATTATTATATTAAGAGTAAAGGAATATCCTTTTAGCTCAAGTATAAATATTTTTTGGTCGCACTCTCTTTATACATCTTGTTGTCTCTTTACTCGTCGTTTTCGCTTAAATTGAAGTGTGTGACGAGTTAAATGGACTCAAATTGTTAAATCGGCAGAAATAATGAAAGGGACAATTAATCGAGGCACATTCCAGTTTTCAAATTCTTAATGTAGCATTTAGCATCGTTAGCAATGAGCGTACACGATATAATATCGATCCTAGATGTTAACCGTTGCCGTTGATGGTTCACGAATCCCTCTACTGATATAATTGAGAATAAATAATAATCCTCTTATGCGAGTATTATTGTAGCTATATTATAAATGCTTTTTTCCGAAATGCACGAAACATATAGAAGGGGGTGGATTAAGACTATATATCAGATGTACTAATTTATAATTTATTTATATATAGTTCGCGTGATTACACATACGCAGAAGAAAACCCAGGAAATAAAACGCGCGATATGCTCTATAGGAAGGAAATTTGTAAGGCCTTTTGCATAAAAATTAAGCCGTTTTTTATGTGCCCCGGCATAACGAACAAATTGTCGTGCCCTTTGTTTCGGGAACGGGAAATTTAAAAAAAAAAGAAAAGAAGCAAAGAAACAAGATAGAGAGAGAAAGACAAATTAGAACAGCTAGGAACGTCTATTTATCTACAAAACAGCTTTGCTGACGGGAACTGAACCAATCTTGGGCACTCTATCTCTCTCTCTCTCTCTCTCTCTTTCTCTCTCTCCCCGATACAACTAATCGTAGCGTTAAAAATAAGTATCTCGTGCTCCGATGATCTTACAGAAATTCAAACAGCCTTGAGGTCTCTGGATTCTTGAGATTCTGAAGTCAGCTTCGGGATATCTGGAATTTGTACTTACTGGACCTCTGGGTCCACAGAACTTGGATACTTGAATACTTGGAATCTTAAATATCTTGCTGGGCTTTTTAAATGCGCAGTGCGTTTAAACTATAGCTTCTGAACATTTTCAGAATGTTGGTCTGAAATCCCACACTGGAAGATTCCTGTTCCTTTAAATTTTGATTCAAGGCTTGGGTGTTTTAATTTTCATATATTTAGAGATCCTTATTTTTCTCAAATGCTCTGACATTCTTGAACTTTTCAGTTCTCTCAAATTCATCCTCGCACCCATAAGTCTATGGATCCTAATCTTTGGGCGTCCTCTGAATTAAGTATTTAACTTCTTGGACTCTCTGACCCTCGAAGCCATAGAATCCAGAGATCCTTGGCGAGGTTTGAACACTGGATCCTTGAAGACATGCAGATGGCTTTTAGAGGACAACGTAAATTAAGCACGTAGTCATGATGGCTGTGTACCTCGATGCAAAGTTTGATACCTTATTTTTATATATATATCGAAAGTGATTTGTTGTTGAACCAACGAATAATTATATGATACATTGTTGTTTGATGTTTATGCAATTGGCCACTGAGTGGTCTTGTCTCTGCGCACCGTGCGCGCAGGCTGGCCGCCATCGAAACTAATCAGACTTTCAGTTGTACCTGCTATTTTAGTTAACATGCAACGGTCCAAATTACTGCGCCGTCATCTTTCACTCCGGTGAAAACAATAACAATTATGCTACTTTTTGCCAATGCTTCATTCTTCAACCAGTAACTTACTTTGTTTCACTGTGCCTTAGGATTTTGTGATTTGGCGAATTTGAAGAGCTTTGAATCTTGAAGCTATTTCTATTCTTTGAACATTAAATTCTAAGAGCTAAAAGAGTTCAGGACGGTCTTTGAGAATCTTCTTGAGAATATAAAATTCTTGAGTACCGGGAGAACATAAATCGTTGGGAACTTGAATTCTTGAATTTTAAGCGCTTTGAATTTTTGGCCCTTGGGGACAAGGCTAAATTTTCAAATTCTGAATTGCAATTGGCCTGAAGAACTTGTATTTCGTGGGGTCAGGAGATACTGGTTGAAAGCTGAATCATCTTACGCATAATGAATTAAGGATATAACATATTGTTGTATTCTGAAGCAGCCCTTTGTGGTACCGGAGGACGTTTTTGATCAACATGCCCGATTAATTATTGAACTAACGATTGGCGCACGCTGTTGGGGCATGTGATACATTTTATTAGCAGCGTGTAGCAATTTTGCGAGCCTCCAGATTACTCTGCACATACCACCGTATATCATGTAATTATCGAGAAGGAAATAGAAAGAGACAGTGATTTTTAAAAAATGAAAGAAAACGAGAGGAAGGTAATTCTCTGGTCTCAATCAGGAAAGAAAGGCAACTAAAAAAAATTGCATTAATTTTTTTGAAAGAGTATTCATTTCATGGATTTTTTCTGTTCTTTTTAATAACAAACTGCAGCTAAACGTATAGTTTTATAATTATTTCTTTTAAATTATCTTTGCCATTAAACTTCGTTTCTCTTTAAAGTTTCTTTCTTTCCGAATGTTATTTCTAATAATCTTAAAATATGCGATCAGTTAAGGATTTGGTTCTTTTCGTTTAAATTTTCTGAACAGGCCAGAGAATCGATATCGGATAAATAAATGTAGGAACGCTCTCGCGCAGGAACGCTATTAATTAATGATTGTTAATTGTTGCCGCGTGGCGATTATTCACTCGCGACTCGCTTTTATAAAATAATTAACAACTCGTCACGCACAAACAGTGCACTAAATGCTGGGAGATGCAAAGGTCCCATTTGCAGATAAGTCCCATTCGACTCGTTTAGATTCGCGTATTCTAGGTACGTACTCGGACACGATCCGTGGATTGATTTTGGACATCGTTAATTGTCGTAGAATCTCCGGTGTTTTTTACGAGAAAAAAAAGAACGATAGTCAATAATGTTCAACGAAGTGGGATATTCGTGGTTCCTGGATCGGGATGCTCGTGTTCTCGGATCCTTGCATCTTCGAAGGTTCATACTCCTGGATTGCTAGTATCTCAGTTTCGTTCTTCATCTTTTAGGATGGATTTTAAGAACAAAACAAGGATCGTCGAAGTCCTGGATTTTTCGGTGCTCCAAATCCTCCCAACTTTAGATTCTTCAATTCCTCTGGAAAGTCTGGAACCAAGAAGTATTAGCGTTTCAACACCCCGAGAATTCGGGGGTTTTCGAAGAGTTTCGAAACTTCGGTAACTAGAAATTTCGGAGCTTTAGCACTCTCGAGTTTCAGAACACCAAGGGTTTGGAACTTTTACAACTCCGACGTCTTGGAATTTGACGACTTCGAAAATTTGAGACTACACAAGTCTGGCTTCTCTTGGGCGTTACAGAAAACGAAGATTTTGGGATCAAAGATTATTTTAGAATCTCTTAGCGTCTTCTGGATTCTTAAAATCTTACTTCAAGTTGCAGAACGTAGATACTTAACAATCGTGGGAGCTTTAATATTTTGATACTCGTTCTTCGGTCTTCTCCTCAAAAAGACGCTCTTCAAAAAGATGATGTTACGCGGTTGTGTCTCTGGAAGATTAGATTTTTCTTTGACTGCTGAATCTTCGAGCTGAAGGATCCCTGGATTCTAGGATTTTTGATCGACGAATATTAAGCTCGACGCGCCTACTTTGTCAATCTGACTGCGTACGTCGATGAATAGTGATATAATAATAGGAAACGTATGTGTTGCGAGCATGAAAAAATACTGAATACTCTCGCGCATTGCGTATGCCCGCTATCAAATTGCGACAATTTTTCCGATCGAGGCGATCGAAAAAAAAATGATACAGAATAATTCGCTATAAAATTAACCGATTAATTAGCTAAGTTTAAATGTCCTTGATGAGAAAAACCGTCATCAATATCGGAATAATCATTATTTATGCTATCTGCATTTTATTTTGTTCTAAAAAGTGGATTGTTTTACAAAATATTACATAACAATATAATTATATCATTATGTAATATTATAATATGTATTAATATGTATTATTTTATAATTATTTTATAATTATGTTGTTAAGTATTTTAAAAGATTTTCCTTCTTTCTTGCTTCCTCTCTTCTTTTTTTCTCTCTTCCTGCTTTTCTTCAAATAAAATAGTAACTTTTAATGAAATAACAATGTGGATAGCGGGTGTACGCGTAGCTCTGTGATATGTAAGACGTAGCATATTTCTAGCTCTACCTATCGTGCATCATGATTAAAATAAGGGATGTATCTCATCAGTTTTATATGCGGTATCAGTCATCAGATCTTAATGATGCTTAATGCAGGGTCGTCGATATCTATTTAGCTAACGGGAAAGGAAAGGGAATTGATATCGAACGCACTTTTCTCTCACTTTCCTAGAATAAACAATATAACGATGGGCTATATAGTCGATGTATCTGATTAGACTGTGTAAAAAGTTTTTTCCGACGAAAAGATAACAAGACGATAACGTTGTCATAAGATTAATAATACTGTCACTTTCTTTAGTAATATGCGCATCATTTCTCTCACAATATAAATGCAAATCGGCGTTTGTCAAGCAATATATCTCAAAATTTTTTGGTTTTCTGAGCAAAGAAACAGTCAAATCGTTTTCTTCAGATCTTCGAAATTCACTTTTTATGCAATCTAATAATTAATTACTAATTAACTATTATTGAGTTACAGCGTGTGTTCTCATATATTTTTATTAACCTCAATTATATTCCAGATAAAAATCTCGAAGTAATAAGTTTAATAAAGTTCCATAATTAAAAATTTACATTTAATTGAGTTAAAGTGGGTTATAAGAATTAATTTATGCACTTTTTGCAGTATAATAGTGAATTATCAAATAAAAAGCGGCTTTTATTATAAAAGAAAGGGGCCAAGAAGTTCTTCAAGACAGTTTCTTATCATATCTTCGCGCGGTCACAATTCTGTGAATGTTTGGTGCTTGCGACTATAATGTTTATCCTACTTTATCATAGTAACTATTATACCTTTGATATTTAATATTTAGTATTTTAGCATTTGCACTATGATTTAAATTTAAGTTATAATATTCAAGAGGTTAGGTTAGGTGGAATTTTAATTTAGTAAACAATAGTAGAATCTTATCTTCGCCAGTGGATAATAAAATGTATAAAATTCATTAATTTCGACCAAACTGGCAATCTTTATTTCTTTGGTTAGCACTAAAAGTTATCAACTAGCAATAATCGCACCTCAGTAGAACGATATTGGTTACGATATCGCCACTGCGCACAAAGCTAGTGATTATTGCTAGTTGAAAACTTTTAGTGCTAACCAAAGAAATAAAGATTGCCAGTTTGGTCGAAATTAATGAATTTTATACATTTAATTTAGTCTTGCACTTATTAAAATATATATGAGTTTATATTTTGAGATTGAAGTTATCTAACTCCGCAATCATCATCAAATAAAATATTCCAAGATAATAACATATAATCTCAGGATTTAAATATAATCTCATATATTTTGCTGATAATGGAATGCAGGTGTACGATTTGTGTTTTCTATTTGTTGGGTTTCTCGTCTATTTAAAACAAAACTAGTTTTTTTTTAGTTATGAATTAGAGCACTGTGGGATAGCAGCCTAGGTCGCCATTTTATTTAAATTTTTGATTACTCACATCTTATTCAAAAGTATTCAATGAATTTGTGTGACATCAATGATCGACGCATCCCCTATGATAAGAGCCGGGATAATGGATAATCGATTGTCTTGCGATCGAACAGAATCGATAATCGCAGTTCGGGGAAATATCTTCTACGTTTTTCTTCTTCTTCGTGATGAACACTGTGATATCACGTAAAATAAACATTTTAATTAATCGCAAGCATAAATATCATAAATATCATAATATTATAGAAACTATTCTTTTTTTACACACAAAGACTGAATCTCGCCAGCTTGTATATGAATTTAGTAACCCCCTTACCACATTTCATATCTCACCCGGACATGTGTCGATCAATGACAAAAGGGTTGCGATATTTTTTTTTCTTTCGAGCCTCAGCATACAAAAAAATCGTGAGTTTAAGAGTTACGATTTTAGCGGTCTAGTGCCAGGATAAACGTAAAAAAGAACCTAACCGGAATCGTGAGATCGTTCTCGCTTATTGAAGGGGAAAAAATGTTACGATCTTTTTATCACCGACCGCACACATGCACTGTGTTGTATAACAACAAAATACTGTTAATAGTTTATTTAATCGTTTCGTGTGATTTTCCCGTCCTAGACGGTCATGGTCGTTATTATTGTTATTATTAGTTTCGATTGTTCATATTATCCACTTCGTTAAAGCGACGTTCGCGATCTTCAAATGCTTTATAGTCATAAATATAGAGACTATAGAGCTTTGGGTTCTTCCTTTCTCTCTTTAGAAATATTCATTCTTCATATCTTCATTTGCATCTAGAGTGTGTTCTAAAAAGGAAAAGTATTACGTGGCAGTAATGCATTACGTATAATTCCAGACATCCTTTTTATTTAAAAATATATCTCTATTTTCTTTTAATTACGTTGATATTCGTTAACAAAACAGTATTTTCGTCCGAAGTGTTCAGCAATTTTTCCGCGTATACATAGTGATGAGTTAAAACGTGTTAAATTCGTTATATATTAAAAAAAATATATCGATAATAAAACTTGTAGGAAGTAATGAAGCTCACAAATGAAAGGAACCTTTCGTTCAAGGTGGGAGAAAGAATTTGTATGAATTTCCTCGCACGTGGATATAGACTATGTCCATTTGAGAACAAGTCATTGACATCTTAAAATTCTGGAAGAGACTGCAAGTGTAATACTTTTAATTTAAATCTACTTTTATAATCCCAACAAATAATATTTTTTAACTGTATACATAAAGCCGCTTAAGTTGTAGGGCATTTCTAGCTTGTAACGGCCGTTTCGATCGAACACAATCCCCCCGTTTCATTGTAAACGAAACCTACGGTGATAGACGAACGGTCAAACCGTTCAGCCCGACTCAGCGTTTCGATTTGCGTTCGTTATACCCGCGTCCCGTCTGAAACTCGCAATATTGTTCTTAGTGATTAGCGCGCGCGATTTAAAACATAAAAGGCCGCCGAACTAAAGAAAAAAAAAAAACGAGCCACTAAGATAAGCCGAATCGAACCGCCGCGAGATAAGCGAGGTGGAGGAGGAAAAAAAACGTATGTGCCGAAGATGTAACCTGTTGCTCTCAAAAAGTGTCGCGACTATTTAATCCTCTTCGCGCACACCTCGGAACAGGTGTGTCGAGGAAACACTTGACCTGCTTCATTTTCTTTTTTTTTTGTGGTCCTTCGACGGGTGAATCCTTCAACAACAGTATGGTATAGCGCGTCAATCAACCTCGCATTCCTGGCGCGCCTTGGCGCACCGAATCGCCCCGAATTCTCGAGTCGGAGTCCTGTAAGATCCAAAACTCGCGAGGTATTGGCGAGGATTGTTACAGCGAGCGTGCGAAATTACATATTCCGGAATTTAGGGCTGAGCGCGGCGCCGGGAATGCGGAATTCGTTCTAATTCGAATGTTCGATGAACGATGAATTCATTACAAAAAAGTGTGATCTGTAGCGATTGATTTCATTTTTTTTTTGTGTTTTTCTTTTTCCTTTTGTTATCTCATTTTCCGAATCCGTTGACTCGTACGCGTGTATGTGTGTGGCTGCTGCGTGTGCGTGCGTGTGTGTGTGTGTGTGCTCGCGCGCGCGCGCGCGCGTGTGGGTGTGTTGCTTCGACTGCCAGAAGCCAGATCGAAGTCGGATCGGCGCGAGTCGCGAACTCGCGCGCGGCCTGCGAATCTACCGTGTGGGATAAAAAAAAATGTACGCGCGGGAATGCGGGAAAGGGAACTCTGACACACGTTCCGACGTGTCGCTTCTGTTAACGTGATTCAATGTGAGGCTAAGCGCAGCATAACGTTCCGATGTACTACCACGTGCCATCCCTGCGAACGTCCTGCGACACACTGCGAATAGCGATAACTGCGCGCTTTCGTTTTTCGCGAAACGTGATTAATGCGCATCGAAACATCCGTTTTTAGTTCCTTAAGCTTCCGATGTAACCGACGTTATCGCGGCGTCGCGTTTCACGGCACGATGACGGACTGCAAAACTGCCGAGCAATGTCTCTTAAGCCAGTGACACACGGAGAAACGTAAACAGTAAAATTTAAGCGACAAGCGAATCGGCCAATCGCAATTAGGAATTGTCGGAAATGTGAGATTACCATTTAAATTTCGCTGCTGTGATTGGTCGGTTCGCTTGCTGCTCAAGTCTTATCGCTTACGTTTTTTTCTATGCGCCAATGGCCTTAAAGGTGTCTACGAGTCACGCTCTTCAAAATGGAGCTAGGACAACAGCACAATGTCGCTAAACTTTCCATCTCTGAATTATTCATGAAATGTGTCTAGAACAGATTTTTTTTTATCGCAAAATTACACTTTCGTAATCGACTTACGCGAGTCTTTTTTTCGCGCTCTAAATAGAACGCGCGATTAGAGTGAAAAAGAGAGATCTTAAATATTGCACATAAATAATATACATACTTTTTATGTACAAATTATATTTATGTAATTTTCAAAAGCCACTCCTTGGTCGTTTCTGGCTAAATGCCTGCCATTATCGATGATAAATCTCGTTAACAGCATAAAAGACGATCACGAAGTTATCAAAAAAATTTCCAAGTTCAAGATTTTCGTAATTATTTGGTCCTTTAGAGTCTAGTAATTCTAGTATTGCGATTTAATCGATCTGTATCTTTTTCATTTTTCTCTCTTATTTTTTTTTCTCTTTCATCTTTTTGTTTCATATGTATATTTTTTTTGTGCGTATGAGATGGTGTTAGCACAACTTCGCCTTTTCTTTTCCTTATTTTGTGTATAAATGCATAAAAGTCCTTCTTGAATCGCTGAATTCATGGAATTTTGATTCAGATCCTACAAAAAGAGGCTGCCTATACTGTAACGGGGGCATCCTGTTCGTAGTTCGTGATGTTAAACACTTAAAAAGTATCTAGTCAGAAAGTTTTTATAACGGTGCTCGATTATTCGTGATGAAAGCTTTAAATGCCGCGACAACAAAATCTGCCGTTTTATGGCAGCAGAGCTAGTAGAAAGTTTACGAAATAATTTATAACGTTCTCGTGAGGGGCAATCACGAAGATTAGAAAAAAAAATGTACCTGCAAAAACGAGCAATTTAAGAGAGGACTGTTAGAATCGATTTTAACTGAGATTCTCTAGCGTTTAGACGGAATTATAACTAAAAAGATTCATAAAAATCAAGCTTCTAATCTTCAAGGCCTAGAGATGCTTTCAGAGAGATTAGGGACTTAATTCAACCGAATGAATTTTGTAATATAATTCTTGCAGAATGATTGGTTCCTGCAAAAGCAAAATTATATGCTTCCAACGCTATATGTTTCATTTTATAAAATATACAATATATTAAATTTTACAATATATTATGTGTGTGTGACTCATTAGCAAGACTTGCCAATCAATAAATTCGCTTCTACTTTGGAGCGATCCTATTGCTTTGCTTGATACTATCAAAATTACTGCGAGGGTGATATTGTTACGTATAGACATAAAAAGGAAAAGAGTTATTAATTACGCCGGGAGAATCGTGACGATTTCATATACCGGACGTATATAATTTTATAACATAATTCTTGCGAAATGATTGGTTCCTGCAGAAGTAAAATTATAATCCTCGCACAATCAACCCTTTATGTTAGATGTTTGTTACAATATATTATGAATCATTAGCAAGACTTGCCAGTCATAATCTCACTCTTTCTACCTTGAAGCGATACTATTGCTTTGCTTGATACAATCAAAATCACTGCGAGGGTGATATTGTTGAGAGGGAAAAAGTTATTAATTACGCCGTGCGAATCGTGACGATTTCATACCGGGCATATATAAATTTTTATATGTTTTGATAATACTTCGCGATGTATAAAGAGCGTGAGGGTGAAAATAAGCGTGAATGGTAGACGAGGAGACGCGGCGAAATTTCCCGATGGCGAGCCAATTTTTAAGCACAGTACCGCTTGATTCTCACGACCAAAGAGAGGTAACGCGAAAAAAGTGGCTTTTTTTATTTTTCCACCATGACATATTTCAGAACGGCAAGTACGGTGAATAGTTGGTAGTGTGCGCGACTGTATGTGACTGAATGCGTGAGTGACTGGAAGATAAGGGCGAATGAATGCGGTTGTCGTACGAATCGCTTATACCGATCGAAAAAAAGAGGGAAATAAAATATAATCAGTAGTAATACGTTTGCGTTTGTTGAGGAGATTGAAAAAAGCACACATTCGTTATGTATATTACGGACACGAGAGCGAAATACCGCGATGCGATATTAAGTGTCTGACTTTATATTCAGATTCTCTTCTGTAGGTTTCATTAAAGTGCATTTCTTGTATGTTATTACAGTATTACAGTAGAACATAAGAAAATAAATGAATGCAATAGTAAAATGTGTTTGTTTCATTCCCGTGCTACACAGTTATATAAAAAAAAACATTTTGTAATTGTGTTAAAACCAGGGTTGGGTAGTAACTAGTTAAAAAGTTAAAAGTTAAATAATAAAGTTAAAAAGTTAATAACTTTTAATATAATTTATTTGATAATCCATATTATAATTGTTTTGAATGATCTAACTTCAAAAAAATAGGACATTCTAATTTAATATAAATAATGTTTTTCAAAATTAACGTTTAATTTAACTTAAGTTAATTTAATCTTAACGTAACTTTTAACTGAGTCAGTTTTTCGTTTATGTAACTTTTAACGTAACTAAATTAATTTTATAAGCTATTAATTTCAACTTAATTTTTAAAAAATATTAACTTACCCAACCCTGGTTAAAACCGGTCCTTGTTAAAATTTTTGTGTTGAATTTTCAACATATCCGAGTGTTAATTTAACATAATGATTATGTTACTTGAATATTTTGTGTTAAATCGATATTCAACATTTCTTAGTGTTATAATAACACAATTTATGAGTAAGTGAACAACGTAAGATAATGTAACGTAAAGATAATGTAATTTTAAAACGTAAATTCTAAGATAAATGAATAAAATGTATGTGTTAATTTAACATATTATAAATGTTAATTTTACTGAAGAAATATGCTTCCACAATTTGTTTCCAAATTGTGTCAAAGTGTTACATTTTTTATGTTAATTTTTACATAACATTGTGTTATTTCCTAACATATTCATTTTATGTTAAATTAACTCTTAACGACACTATAGCGGGGTACAAATGTACCCTACCTGTATGACTTTTTTTGTTAATAACTTTTTAATAAATAACGAGCGCTGGCTAAAAGTTTATAAGTGTTGTTCAGGGTCATGACCTTGACAAACATTGTCAAGGTCATGACCCTGAACGTAGGAGGCTGCCCCTCTAAAGTATATAATAGAGTTGTCACAGACCTGAAAAACCGAGAAGTCATGGAAATTGAAATTGGTCATGGAAAACCTTGAAATCAAGGAAAAATACAAAAAAACCTGAAATTTTGCAGCGCGATAAACATTTTTACATATTGTCAGTGTTGCCAAAAACAGACTGTAGCCCTATTGAAAAGGAAATGTTGCAGGAAGATGTTGCGCACGTCTGTCGCCCTTTACCATCATAATTACAATTTTTTCAATTATTTTCTCATTAATTTTTTTATTTATTTTTTGATGGCCTGAATTTGCATTCCGAATTATGTTAGTAAACTAACTTTTAAATTTTGCTTGTATTAATATAAACTATCTTTCCTGTAATTCCTGTTTCTAAACGTTAAAATTTAAGATTACAGATTAGTCATGGAAAATTCTTCAATATTGTCTGGAAAACATGGAAAAGTCAGGGAATGTTAAAATTCATTTTCTGTGGCAACCCTGATATAATTACCTACTGGGTACGTTAGTATCCCACCAGTGTAGTTAAGGATTAACACAAAAATTTGGATGAACCGTTTGGGACACGTGAAATGTGTTAAATTTAACACAAATTTTCCAACTGTACCTGCGAGCGCAGGGACATCACATTTCGACCTCTTCCCCAGATACTCTTTCATGTGAAATACGAATACAATATCGTAAAAAATACCAAGAAAAGATCTACAATCGATCCCAGGCAGATGCTCCAACAGCTTGAGATCGAAGGCAGAGGTAAGATAAAAAACTACAGGTACCGTTCAGTAAGACGACGAACATCGAAAGGATGTAAATACATCTTTTTACACAATGTGTCCGCCTATCAAAGAAGATAATAAAAAAAATATTACTTAAGATTTCTATTTGTTAAATCTTAAGGTATACCGCTAAAATTTAATAACTATTAGACATAAGCAGCTTCGGCGTCTGTTATGTAGTCTAGTTATGAAGTAGTCTCAATAATTTTCATTAACTAATATTAATGTTTTGTAATTAATTTCTTTTATTAGCACCATTCTTCCTTCATGCTTTTTATATTTATTAAATAATATAAAAAGCTTTTTATATTTTTATTATTATATAGATATTATTTGATATTATTCTTTCATGATAAGAATAAACGATAAAATCATGTGACTGCAACATTAATTAAACACTTAAAGAACCTATTGACATCTGAATTTAGCAATTATGGTATCTATATATACAGTATACAGATTTACAGAAAAATTATTATAGAATGAAAAAGAATTATAAAAGCGACATAAAGAAAAAAATCATGCTTCTCAATTAAAATTGTTTCTTTAAACATATTTATCTTAATATATTTATTTATCTCTGTTTTGTGAGTTCTGTGTGTGATATCTATATATTATCTTTTCTCTCCTCTAAGTATATTTTATTTTTAATGCAGAGAAAATGCAAAATGATATAGTTAGAACGAGCAGTTCTAACGAAATAACGCAATTGTACCATTTATCATCAGCAGTCATAAAAACAAACACGAGAGGACAATGTTCTTCAACAGGACAGCGGACAAAGAGGATTTGTGTTTGTTGGGGACAAGCTTGCGTCGCAGGATCTCTCTTATCGTAACGGTACTATCAGCTCAGCACTAGCGTCAGCCGATTCCAGAAGGAATGAGTCGACAGAAGGTACTGGTGTCTTGGTGCCGGACCTTTCGGCATCTGGTAGGTAGGAACTGGTATTCAGGCTCCGGACGGCGCGGTCGGCCGCCTCATCCCAGCTCTTCCAGCTCACCATGTGACCTGAAAAAGCCAGTATTGGGCGTCTATGTGTAGCCTATGCGCGACAAGCTCGGAATACCCATTACAAATTATTAGATAATTCTTCATCATTATCAGTTTGCGATTATATTTCTAATTTATTTTCCGCATCTTGAGTCAATCTCTTTTTGTGCACCCACATTTCTTTCTGCGCATTAAAATCTTTTTTTTATGTGTACGAAGGTCTCGAAAATTGTAATACAGGAAAGGGGAGTCTCGTGAGAAAATTAGAAATAAGTTTCTTTTCGTACAAAGTTTTGTTCTTTTAAGAATTGATCTCGACAGTAAAGTTTTCTGTAAACTAACATCTTTCTACTTTTTATTTAATTGTAACATTTTTAACAACCTAATGTCTCATCAATTAAACATCACAACGATTTCAATGATTACCTTCTTGACTAAGGAATAATTATTTATTTTGTCTTGTTTTTTACGAGATATCAACTCGTCAATTTAGAATATGCAATGGTGAAACGAGCAAACTCTGTGAGTGAGCACGATCATGAGGATGGCGAAAAGGAGAACGCAGTGTGATGGGAAAATATACATAATCCGTGCGTTCGAAACATATGCTGTATCTTATTCACAGTATTTCAACATAATTATACATAAGCCGGTCACTTCTCAGGTTTAATAAAAATTTAACTCGAAAGAAGTTTAAAAAAAAACATGATGCGCACTTTGACGATTTTTACTGCTTACTTTTCAGCTTATTCGAACTGTCATCAAAGTTGGGATCTTGAATATTTAGCATCAGACTATTGCCACTGAGAAATACTCTATTCTGGGAATTAGCGATCTGAAATAAAACGAACAATAATTATATATTATATAGTATTGTTTAAAAGCTTTTCAAGCATATGAAATATGAATTTTCGCATGAAACATCATGAAAACTTCATTGTGAAAGTACTTTTAAAACATCAACAATCAACTGTGAATTTATAGTGATGCTTACCGTACGCGAGATAGCCTGTGCAGCTCGTATTTTACGCAGCTTGAGGTATCCAGGATTCTGGCCGACAGCTAAACCAAGGTGCACTGCAGTTAAGGCATTTATATTTTCAAAGGTAATGCAGCATCATCGTTATATTAATTATTTACAAATTATTAATTTAATTGTATATTCAAATCAACAGTTTAATTGCAAGGGAAGATAATAGGCTGAAAACTTTGAAAAATCAAATTTTTTTGCATTTTCTTAAAATATACAATATATATTATATATCGTTATTATCATTATATTATATTTTTCTTATATTAACTCTAAACGGGTTTTTTTCTCAAAATACTATTTTCAAAATCGGTGATCATATCTCAAAAACTCGATTAATTTGACTAAAATTTTTACAGCATTTTCTTTACTACTTAAACTTGTCTTCTTCTACGTAGAATTTACTAAAAATGTCTAGTGTGTTTTTTATAATTAACAAAAATAATCCCAAATTTTAGACAAAAATCGCGATTTTTTATTCAAACCACTATTTTTTTTAAACGTATACGTGGAGGACAAGATTTAAATTTCCTCTTTAAGATTCTCAAAGCATTTTTGCTTTCAGCACATTCTGTAAAATGCTACCGATCACTGTAAAGTATGTTTTGAAAAGCAGGTCTGAATCGACAGCTGCTGCAACCATTATTTATAGTGAATTTGCACAAACAAAATTTTTAATATAGTTAAAAAAATATATTTAAAATAATAAAAATCTTTTTTATTCATTACTTTTTTCTTAAAAAATTTTCGAAAGTTATTTTTAAATCTTTTAAACTACTATCTCCCCTTAAGTGCTTCATAACAAATTTTGTAATTACAAAGAAAAACAGATTTATAATTTTAATCTTTCAACATATTCATGACTGTAGCAATCGTTCTACTTGCTTTGATCAATAGAATACAATTGATTACATTATAAATTAACTAAAAAAAAATAAATAGTTCATTTAAAGGATATCATTTTGGCTGCTTCCGCCTCTCCTTCAGCCTGTACGATTTTTTGTTGTCGTTCCTGCTTGGCTCTTTCCACAACAAATGCAGCTCGTTGAGCCTCTTGTTGGGCAACCTGTTTAGCCTCGACTGCGGCAGTGTATTCCTTGCCAAAACTAAGCTCTGTTATCGAGACGTCATCCAGAACGATGTTGAAGTCTCGAGCACGCTCTGTTAAATCCTTTCGCACCATGTTAGATACCTGTTGTCTTTGCGTAATCAGTTGCGAGGCGTTGAATTTAGCGACAACAGACTTCAGCACCTCATTGCAAATGCTTGGCAGTACCTGAATTATTAACTTTGATTTAGTTTGTAATTTACGATTGCAAATTAATTTCATAAATTGAAACTAGTCATCAAGATTAATGTTGTGAACCGATATAATTCCACTTCATAAACAGAAACTTTATATATATATATATATATATATATAATACTTAGTTTTTAATTATATTTAGAAAATTTGGGAATAGAACCATGTGTATGAGGCAAAGTTATATTGTGCAAAATTTGAAAATTATCTAAATTTAACAGAGAATTTTTATGTTTCATTTTGTATTTAGAGTGGTCAAAGTCCTTATGTATAATCGTTCTAAGAACCTTTTCGTCATAATCGAGACCCAGTTGCCGGTACATGGAAGGCAGTGTGGTGGCGTCAGGACGTGAGAGAACACGTAGCGAGATATTAACCATTTGCAAGTCTTTAGATCCTGTGGGTGAGGAGAGCTTCCTAGGTCTGCTCCTAATATCATAAATTATCGGGTACTGAAACCATGGAATGCGGAAGTGCAGACCCTCGGCCATGATATCCTTCTGAATACCTCCTAGTCGAGAGAACATGATCGCTCTGTGACCAGCCTCCACTGAAATCCATAAATTTGATCTTTTGATAATCCATTCATTAAAAAGGTCAAATTATTCTTCACCATTTTAATATCCTTAACTTATACAAAACAACAAAGATTCTTAAATTTCTATATTTTATTAGAAGCAAATTCAAAGATAACAACGCTGTGACATAAAGATAGTTACATTAAAAATAAAAATATAAATTAAAGATTTCTATTATATAAAAAAAAGACACAAATCTGCATTGTATAAATGTATTAAATTGCATCAGTTACGACGCAAATTACATAACCAAAGCCGCTTGTAATAACGATGGAGGGGGATATTTGCTAGACGAGAAAGAGTAAATCTGGATGTTATCCTTTTGGATCCTGTTGGTTACACTCGTATTATTTAAGGTCATTATTTATTCAAGGGAGACAGTAATGCTCAAGAAAGAGCAGCAGCCGTCGCGGCATTCGGTAAAAATGCAAGCGAGATTGAGGTTAACCTGTGTACATAGATTTCGAAACGCCGTACGCCGCAACGCCCGCGGCGGCGAGAAACTTGACGCCCATCGGCACTCCGTTTGTGCCCTTGCCGAAGCGCGAAGCCATCTCGCTGAATTTATTTTGCGCCATTTCGAGCAATCACACCAAATCACGCTGCCACACGTTGCAAACTCAATCGACACACAGCTAACCGGCGACGAAATTCAAGGAGAACGAGAGACTGAGAGAGGGAAAGCTAAAGGTGCCCACAGATAGGACGCGTCAAGCGTCAAGCAGCGAGCAGGAACCAATCAGCGAGGCGATATTTTCTACGCCACTGTGAATATCGCCTCGCTGATTGGTTTGCTGCTCGCTGCTTGGCGCTTGACGCGTCCTGTCTGTTTCTACCTTAAAGGTGCCCACAGACAGGACGCGTCAAGCGTCAAGCAGCGAGCAGGAACCAATCAGCGAG
>NJRL01002562.1:7621-23206 GCA_003063815.1 Aphaenogaster rudis
TAAAATATAAAATATCTCGTAAACTATTTATTTTTTGATAACTGTATCTTAATACTTTTATGCGTAGAATACTGAGATGAATTAATTGGTGCAAGGAAAACACATGGTTGCTCTTCAAAAAAATATGTAATTGCATATTGCAAATTGCATAATTTTTTTAAAAGCAACCATGTGTTTTCCTCACATCAATTGATTTATCCCACTATTCTATGCATAGAAGTATTAAGGTATAGTTATCAAAAAATGAATAGTTTACGAGATATAAATAAGATTCACTGGCTCGTTATATTCAAAGCAAATAAAGGAGAAAGCGGCCAAATACGATCAAATTAATAAGATGGTAAGAATTATAAAAAAAAGGATTTATTCAAAAAATCATTAAAACATAAAACGTTTCGACTACTACATAGTCTTCTTCAGTTACACCAAAAATATTTCAATAATAAAAAACAAGAGATAAAATATAAACGCTGGTCAAATGTAAGTAGCAAGAGATAAATTGTAAAGAATATATATGTAAGTTTACGAGATATTTTATATTTTATGCAAAATATTGTAAACTTTGAAGCTTTATATCTCCGAAACGGCTTATGCAAAAGACAATTTCTGAGGATGTTTTGAAAACGTCTCGACGAGATCTACAACTTTTATCTCAAAGAAAAAGTTAAGTTCCATTTAAGAAATTAATCGCCTTTAAAATTTCTTGAAAACAACGACATCTACGACATGACTCACATCGGAATCATATGTCCCCTTTTAGGCCATACAACTTTTATCTGAAACATTTTTCAATACAATCATCAGTTTGCGAGATATAACAGTGTAAACTTTAAAATTGGACACCCTATATATACATATAAACACATTATATCCGTATTATATTACATATATGTAAACATAATATACGGAGATTTTTAATATATATATATTTATATGTATAAATATTTAATTTTGTTATATGTATATGTGTCAGTTTATTAGTATAAAAAAGATATTATAATTAAAGATAGAAAATAAACATAACTTAAAAAGAATAATAAATTTATAAAAATTGTTATATATACACTTATTTATACTTTTATTAAACAGAAAACATGTTTCAACTATATTAACTATATTAACATAGCAATATAACAAAAGAATGTACAGTTAATATAATTTTATCTGACAAAAGTAAATTAGGCAAATGTACAAAATGAAAAAGTTATCGTGAAGCTACTATAGAGTTGGGAGGTCCATGCCCTGTCTGTGTCTCTCTGAATCGATTTTAGGCGCGTGGACCACCATAGGCGTACATTTCCTGTTGAGAAGAGACACTGTCAGACGGAAAAAATTATCTCGTTTATCATTAGACACACAACGTTTATAAAAATATATTTTTTTTCTCTCTTCATTCTTTTGAAATTGGTTAAAAAAACTGCTTAGTATTACATCAATTTAATTCGAATAAATGGATAATCAAAGTTCTGCAGTCCTCTAAAAGATCGTGGCAAAATTCTAAAGAAAGAAATTTTATGTTGAAGATACTAGTTTAGTATCTTCGGCAAGTAGGAAAGTTAAAAATGATAGGTAATAACCGAACAATGATAAAAATGCACGATGTGCAAAATATATTGCGCAACAGTCGCATATTTGCTAACCTGCACTCCGAAAAACTCATCGGTCTATAATCGTTCTCTACACGACGAACAAAAAACATGACGCAACAAAGGGAAACGCACTCAAATGCATCGCGTGCGTGTCGCAGTTATCGCCACGCGTATGCCTTCGCTGATAACATTCTTGTCGGTGCCTTGTGCATTTACGAATTATCTGCCCTCTCAGCTCCCTATTTCTGGCAATGTACGGGAAAAAGTATATCCGGTTTCGATTTTCGTCGCAATCGCAATGGATTGTGCATAATCATCAATTAACAAAATCTGTTATTTCTTTCTTCCTAAAAAAACGAAAATTGCTACTCTTATATTTAAAGTTTTAAACATGAAATCATAGAAATTATATATTAAATTGAGTACTAAAAAAATTTTATAAATTATTCAATGTGTGTGTGTTATGTGATAAATAAATACTCATTCATATTCTCATTCTTTAATAGTAAATAGTAAATTAAACAGTAGGATTATTTTTCCATTATACATCTGTTTAATACGACACACCATCTGCTAGTTATATGTATGTAATAATATATCAATAAGAAGATTTGCGAATTAAAAATATTTTACACAAAATAATGTTATTAAAAAATAAAGTTTACGTATATATAATATAATAAATATATAATATATTATATATATTATATTATAAATATATAAAGAGTTAAAAACAAGCTCGTGTTTTGCAAAGCAAATTCAGTAAGGTAAACGGCCAAGAGACGAGCGCAAAAATTAAAAAATAACGAATTTGTATAACAAATTAATAAATAAATAATTTAATGTCACATGGTGGTAATAATAAAACAAATCAATTTTAATGTTTAGACTACACAGAATCTTCTTCAGTAAATAAATATATATATGATAATTAAGTTTACTTCCATAAAATAATAAACTAGAAACAAAAGACATAAAAGAATAACGCAGAGAAAAAACTATATAACGTTAATGACTCAATCGACAATACCCAAGTATCACCAACGAGAACAGCATAATAAACTAGAGAGGCCATATCGAAACTATCACATGAGTCAAATATTCCATATAATACAAAGAAGTCAAGGTGTGTGTGTGTGTGTGTGTGTGTGTGCGTGCGTGCGTGTGTGTGTGTATGTGTGTGTAAAACCATATAATTAGCCATTGGTAAAATGGATCTTAAGATATGTTTGATTAATTTGAAAAATCTACGTATTAATTCGTCGTTCAAAAGCGCGAATGAATGGTGTCCAAAGCTATTAATAAAATAAGTCAAATAGAAAAGTGAAGTCCAAAAAGGACAGTCAGTCGATATAAATAAACTTTTTGATTGTAATTATGGTCAAAAATTGATACGAAAAATTGTTGGTCAGAATAAATGTCTAAAGCCTAAAGCGGTACGGCCTCCTTCTCGTTTTACTATAACATATGAATTCAAGTTTTAGGCTTTAGAGAGACATTTATTCTGACCAACAATTTTTCGTATCAATTTTTGACCATAATTACAATCAAAAAGTTCATTTATATCGACTGACTGTCTTTTTTGGACTTCACTTTTCTATTTAACTTATTTTACTAATAACTTTGGACACCATTCATTCGCACTTTCGAACGACGAATTAATACGTAGATTTTTCAAATTGATCGAACATATCTTAAGATCCATTTTAACAATGACTAATTATATGGTTTTCCACACATCTTGACCTCTCTGTATTATATGGAATATTTGATTCATGTGATAGTTTCGGTATGGCCTCTCCAGTTTATTATGCTGTTCTCGTTGGTGATACCTGGGTATTGTCGATTGAGTGTCATTAACGTTATATAGTTTCTTCTCTGCGTTATTCTTTTATGTCTTTTGTTTCTAGTTTATTATTTTATGGAAGTAAACTTAATTATCATATATATTTTTTCTACTGAAGAAGACTCTGTGTAGTCAAAACGTTTAAATTTATTTGTTTTATTATTACCACCATGTGACATTAAATTATTTATTTATTTATTTATTGTACAAATTCGTTGTTTTTTAATTTTTGCGCTTGTCCGTTTACCTTACTAAATTTATTATATTATATATAATATATTATATATTGTATACATATTGTATTGTGTATTATACATTATATATTACTTATTTTTTCAAATTATTTGAAAATTTTCATGATAAATTATCTCAGGATATGAGCTTTTTTGCATTGGAATGATCTTTCAGAAAGATGCCGCTATATATGTAATACCATCGCTTTTATTACCGCGCTTTATCGGTTTACGATATTTCGCTATTACACACCCCACATTTTTACGCGCTTCGTTAACGGAACCATTCTTGCACGCGAATTGAACGTTTTAATACCGCGTAAATTAATACAGATGCTTCTGCACAAATTAAGTCTCCGAAATAGCCGGAAAAGAAAAAATTTCCTGGAATAGCTTTGCTCTCAGAGATCATATATAAAATACTTATTTCAAACACAAAAAATACAATATATTCAAATTTATTTAGTCTAATCTTATAATTTAGATATAAAATCTAATTATATCAAAAAATTATTCGACATAATAAATATTATAACCGAATGTAATTGATTCTAAATAAGAATTAAAGATATGGTAAAAGATTGAATATTTTTCTATCTTGGATGATATAATAAAATTCTCTTTCTAATATACATAATAATACTGATATAATAATATAGTAGATAATATAATTATTGAACGGGATCCGACTCAACATAACGAGTCGTAGATGACCGTCGCCAATCTTTGATGACCCGCATTCTTATTATCTATCCAACGCTTCCAAACGCGTAGATGATTTTAAGAAATCATATAAGAGTCAAGCGTTTTAAGCGGTCTGTGGACTTATAGCGATTAAACGATGGGTTCTTACTGGCACGCCTATACAAAAAGAGCGGCGGCGTGGTCAAGTGGTAGAGCGCCAGATTCGTAACCTCGGGTTCCCGGGTTCGAATCCACTTAATCACAGGGATTTTTCTCAAACCGCGCTCTTCATACATTGAGTAGAAGAAGAAGTACTCGTGTATGAAAAACTGGGCTCCGTGAGCCAACTACCAACTACGATAAGAGTCTTGGAAATTTATCTTAAATTTTCGAATAATTTCCAAGGCTGTCATTGTAGTTGGTTAAATATTAAAGATAAATGATTTGTTAATTTATCGAATTCTAACATCCCTAACTGATGTACAGAGATTATTACAATTAGGCGAAAGTTTCAGTCTTCCTGCTACAAATGGTCAAAGCACTACCTTAAATTTTATAAAATATGTAGAAAACAGTATTTCAAAATTAAAACCACAACATAGAACCTTTGTAAGAAATAAGATTGTTCCATTGTTACAGAAAATTAATGAACATTGCATAAGTAATAAAAACGTTTATGCTGATGTTCTGGCAACTCTTAACTTAACTCAAAATTTTATTAATGATAACCCTTATATTATATTTACACGTGCGGACAAGAGTAATATAGTTGTTGCTCTCGACAAACAAGACTATATTCAAAAAATGGAAAATAGTTTATCAGATATTAACACATACAATGTTTTAACTCGGAATCCTATTAATAAGGTTCTCACCGATTTGAAAAACATGCTAAAAAGATGGAAGCATCACAAATACATATCAACAAATTATATTAAAACTCACGATATTAAACATAAATAGGTAAACGGCGAATATGAGTCAAGCGCGGTAATCAATGCGCAATACAATTAATAAAATAAATTTATTCTAACTTCATAAGAACGTTTCGGCTCAACTTGGAGCCATCCTCAGTTATTGAAGAGATAATTTAGTAACTATAGATCCAGAGGAAGAGAGATCTTTGTTAGAGGAATGTCATCAAAAACACATGGCTATAAGGCCTAGAGTAGTGTGAGTGAACATATATTCCACTTCGGGTCGATAGTTGGACATAAGATTTCGGTTCATAAAACATTATTAAATACAAGACATAACAAGCACTGCGTAGCCACCGAAGTATAAAATAGTCATTATATAGAATCGTCAAAGTTATAAAGGAAAATGTAAAATAAATGTATAGAGCGTGTGAAAATGGTAAAATACGTCCGATTTAAATTACTGTCACTAACGGAATAATTCCGTTCAAATGCCATATTACCTCTTGCTTATGGTTTACCAAAACTACATAAACCAGGCATTCCACTTCGTATTAAAGTATCATCTATCAACAGTCCGTTACATAATCTGGCGTCTTTTCTGCATCATATTATATTTAAAAGTTTGTCTCCTATCACTAGTCAGATACAGAATAGTTTTGATTTTGTGGACGGCATTTCCAGGATAGCGGTTTCAGAGAATGAATTACTCGTTTCCTTGGATGTGGTGTCTTTATTTACTAATGTTCCCGTTGATCTGGTTTTAAAGGGGTTGGAGGATAGATGGAATTTCATAAAAAACAATACTAATTTAACAATCGATGAATTTCTTTATGCAGTAAAATTTGTCTTACATTCAACTTTCTTCAAATTCAATAATATTATTTATAAACAGACATTTAGAACCCCGATGGGATCCCCTTTATCGCCCATCGTTGCTGACATAGTTTTAAAAGATTTGGAAAGATATGTATTAAAAAACTGCCTTTTGCTCCGTCATTTTATTATAGATATGTAGACGATGTCGCTCTGGCTGCTCCTGAAATATATCTTAACTCTTTGTTGACTACGTTTAATGAATATCATCCAAGACTTAATTTCATCATTGAGATTGGAGAGAACAGTCTTAACTTCCTAGATGTTACTATTATAAAAATGGGCAATTATCTTATAAATAATTGGTATCATAAGCCTACTTTTTCAGGAAAATATCTTAATTATTGGTCATCCTGATTGTCAAAAAAGAAGCACTATGGTAAGACTAATGATAGGGTTATACGCGCGTCTGTTACACCCATCTTTTCACAAAGAAAATTTCAAGTATGTAATCAATATTCTACTTGATAATGGATATCCTCTGAAATTAATCTTTTCAAATATAAAACATAGACTATCGATTATAATTTCAAGATTGAATAATAGGTCAGTTGTTAATCCGAATAGGTCCGTCGAAGAGAGAATAGACAAACACATTTACTTTAATATATCATATATTCCAGATATTTCAGATAAATTCAAACATTTATTCAACAAAAATTCTAATATCAGTCTTATATTAGTTTAAATAAACTCAGTCAATTTATAAAAGCACAAAAAGACAGTCTACATCCTTTCTTCCAACTCAATGTGATTTATAAAATTGATTGTGTTAATTGCAATGCTTCGTATATTGGACAAATGAGCAGATTATTAAAAACCAGAGTTTCAGAACACAAAAACCAGATCAATAGATGCAACACGCAAATTTCTGTTATTACTGCATGAACATCGATTAAATTTTTCCCATGATTTTGATTGGGATCACGTTCAAATTTTGGATAAAGAGAAATTCTACAGTAGGACAAATAATATTAAGAATAATACCGATGATATTAAACAAATATAAATATGAAGGAAAGCCAATATCGGTCGCGGCGGATCTTGGTGCCTAATAATAATTATTTTGTGAATTTTCCTACTCATGCGAATTGGGCGTCGCAAAGTCGGTCTTGAAACACAATCCTTACATGAAGCCAGAGACATGTGGTGATATTTCTCGCAATAACAAATATATGTTGGTTGAACGTCTTATTTCAGGCGACGTATTTTAAAATAATATTAAGGAGTAATGACACTCTAGCGCCCGGAAAAAACAGCCTAATTTAGACAATTTTTCCGACAACTTCTCAACCATTTTAATATATGTGACCTTTAATTATGTAAGTTAAGATAAAATTATTGTTCTACACTGACTCGAACTGTGAGTCAAAACATATGTAATATTGTTAATATTATGGGATTTACTGTTTAAATAAACGCCCTTTAAAACCTATTTCATTTTATTGATTGTATTTGCAATGTGTGTAAAGCTGGCATCTCAAGTGTCAGCATCTCACAAATAAACGTCAGATTTTCTTGCATCCAGCACACCGAAAAAATTGTATTCTACTCTAAAATAAGCGCCAAGAGGATCTTCTTAGTTTAAGAGGAGAATCTGTTAAACAATATATCCTCTAAAGAGACATTCTTAACATATAAGAATATTGTTACATGTTAAGATTCTCCTCTTAAACTAACAATAAGAGGAGATATTCCTCCTTACATGTTAAGATTTTCCTCTTAAACTAAGAAGATCCTCTTGGCGTTTATTTTAGAGAAAAATACAATTTTTTCAGTGCATAGTTCTACAGTTCTTATAATAGGTTTTAACAATAGTTTCATCGAATAATTATAAATATTTGACTTTTAAGAATGAGATGCTAACTTCCGAGAACATCAGATAGCATCTCATCATATTCCAAATATTTGATCACAAAGCAATAATATTCCGCAAAGTTCTATCGCCTACGCACATTCTGTCAATAGTTCTGACGATTAAACTCCGTAGAAAATAATTTGTCATCATAAAACGTATTTACAGAAGCGTATACGGGTGAGATGCTAGTCAGAAATTGACAGTTCTGGCGATTTTAAATGATTTTTCTAGTAAATTGATACTTCCTCTTCACGGTAGAAAAGAGTTCTCGATGATAAAGTTAATAATTAATTTTTTAAACAATTTAGAATCAACGAGACGCCCGGCCTATACGTTTAGATATGAGATGCAAGGGGTTATTCACTTAGCGAATCACTGGTACACCTTGTTTGAAATCATTGAAATTGACTCGAAAATCGCTTGGAATCAGTTAAAATCACTTGTGAAATCATTTGAATTCAGTTGGTCATATGAAATTACATGAAATCGGATGAAATCAGTTGAAATCAATTGAAATCACTTGAAAAATCACTAGAAATCAGTTAAAGTCACTTGAGAAATCACTTGAAATTATTTGAAGTACTTGTAAAATTACTGTGAAATCACTTATTCATGTTTTTGAGGTTTGGACAAGGAATTATTCATTTAGCGAACCACTGGTACATCTTGTGTTTGAAATCATTGAAAATAACTCAGAAATCGCTTGGAATCAGTTGAAATCACTTGTGAAATTATTTGAATTCAACCAAAGTGTTTGTATAAACGACCGAACTGGCCACGATTTATTTAAACAGTCATCACGACGTTTCGACCATGGGTTTTGGTCCTTTTCAAGTGATCTATACATTTGGATACAAAGGTAAAGGCATTAGAGTCATGTTCGCATTGTACAATAAATAATTGAAATATTAAACAATTAAAGTTAAATAAAAATAGAATAGGTATAAATAAAAATAAAAACCAAAATAAAGATGTCATTAAGGTTATAAGTTAAAAACAAAAAAGTCAAATACATAAGATTTGTAAATCAATTTAAATTCGGTTGGTTGTATGAAATCACATGAAATCGGATGAAATCAGTTGAAATCACTTGAGAAATCACTTGAAATCAGTTGAAATCAGTAATCATTTGTAATCTGTGGTACACCCAAAAGACAAGTGAATAACCCCTTGATGAAATGCTAGCCCTAAATCAGTAGTTCTAGCGATCTCAAATCGTTTTTCTAGTAAATCCATATTCCCTCTTCACGGTAGAAAAGATTTTTCGATGATAAAGTTAATAATTAATTTTTTAAACAATTTAGAATCAACGAGACGCCCGGCCTATATGTTTAGATATGAGAAGATAGCCCTAAATCAGCAATTCTAGCGATCTCAAATCGTTTTTCTAGTAAATTCATATTCCCTCTTCACATCACGGTAGAAAATAGTTCTCAATGATAAAGTTAATAGTTAATTTTTTAAACAATTTAGAATCAACGAGATGCCCAGCCTATACGCATAGGTGTGAGATGCTAGTCAGAAATTGACAGTTCTGGCGATCTTAAATAGTTTTTTTAGTAAATTCATATTCCCTCTTCACGGTAGAAAAGAGTTCTCGATGATAAAGTTAAAGGCGGAACCAGACTATGCGCGATTCGTAATTCGCGATTCGAGATTCGTATATTCGTGAATAGTGTAGAGAGAAAATTCGTCGGCTAGCTCGGCTAGCGAATCAGTGCGAATGGCGAATCGCGCATGGCGAATCGACAAATTTTCCCTCTACACTATTCACGAATATACGAATCACGAATCGCGAATTACGAATTGCGCATAGTCTGGTTCCGCCTTAATAGTTAATTTTTTAAATAATTTGGAATCAACGAGATGCCCAGCCTATACGTATAGGTGAGAGATACTAGTCAGAAATTGACAGTTCTGGCGATCTTAAATGGTTTTTCTTGTAAGTTGATACTTCCTCTTCACGGTAGAAAAGAGTTCTCGATGATAAAGTTAATAGTTAACTTTTTGAACAATTTAAGAGGGAATTAAGAGGGAATATCAATTTACTAGAAAAATCATTTAAGATCGCTAGAACTACTGATTTAGAGCTAGCATCTCATATCTAAACGTATAGGCCGGGCGTCTCATTAATTCTAAATTGTTTAAAAAATTAATTATTAACTTTATCATCGAGAACTCTTTTCTACCGTGAAAAGGAAGTATCAATTTACTAGAAAAACCATTTAACCAGTTAACTGGTGGACCCGAAATCAACGTTTTGTACCTAAACTGGTGAGAGCAAATAATTTCGTATTATAGATGGAAGCTTATCTATAAGGATTTATCAAGTTTAATGCAAATTTGTTAAAAATTGGCAGAGCTATTCATGGTGTTCATATATGAGTCATTACCAGTTGTGGCACTTTTTTTCGCTCATATATGAGTCATTACCAGTGAACTGGTTAAGATCGCTAGAACTGTCAATTTATGACTAGCATCTCACCCCTATACGCTTCTGTAAATACGTTTTATAATTACAAATTATTTTCTACGGAGTTTAATCGTCAGAAATATTAACAGAATGTGCGTAAGCGATAGAACTCTGCGGAATATTATTACTTTGTGATCAAATATTTGAAATATGATGAGATGCTATCTGATGTTCTCGGAAGTTAGCATCTCATTTCTTAAAAGTTAAATGTTTATAATTATTCGACGGAACTATTGTTAAAACCTATTAAGAACTGTAGAACTATGCTGGATGCAAGAAAATCTAACGTTTATTTGTGAGATGCTGACACTTGAGATGCCAGCTTCACACACATGTATTTGCACAATTATATCCAGTGCTGGCTCTTAAGGCATTTTCAATTTGTCATTTAATTTAATTAATTTTAGAGCCTTTATATATATTAATTTAACTTTTATAATTATTGAAATTATAATTTATTAATAGACATAGATATAATAATAATATTTTCTATCTTTTTACATACAGAAGAGTATAGTACACAAAAGATAATAGTACATAAGTAAATCGCGGTGCATTACACGATCATGATATTAAAACAACACAATAATGTTTTTATAGCATCTTCGCGTTATTACATCTTAGATTACGATAATAACGAAATATTTATATGGCCAAGAATCAACGATTCAGGTAGGTCGAAGATAAGATTTATCTTATCCAGGTGTGAATGCCTACTGGTGTTGATTTTGTTTCCTCTAATGGCGATCTGCTATGTTGAGGAAATTTTTAATTGTACCCGTTCAGGAAATTATTCATATGTGAATCCAATAGCAAATGCGTAATAAATATTTATGATAAAAATTACGGAATATATATAAATTATCAAAAATATTCAAAAAATGATTTAAAATATCGCACAATATAAATATAGTTAAATTTGATTTAATAAAACTAATAAATTTAATAATAAAAACCAATATTGTTTCTATATTATATAATAATAATTACGATTTCTCCATTTACACATAATTAAGTTTCTATTACATTTCTATGTTCTTATATATTTTTATTTAGAAAAATTTTTATTATATTTCTATGTTTAATTTAGAATTTAATTATTGTGGAGAAATTAATTTTAATTTTGTTGAAGAATCCAATTTTGCTAGCGATCTACGTACACTTCAGTGGTCATCCTATATTCGACAAAGTTGTAAAGTTTGTCAAAATTTTACAAATATACGAAGAGCGATTTCGCACGTCCATCCCTTTTCTTTCATCATCGTGTAATGATGCCTAGATTTTCTAGTAGTACAACCGTTCAATCGTCTAAGCACACCAAATGCGTGCGACTCAGGCGTAGGTTTGATGTTTTTACAACACCCACGCAAACAGAAACGAGTTCTTTGCGAATACAGGCCGTCAGGCCGTTCACTTTTGCGACACTGACTTGCGTGTCTAAATACTGTTAATTGAGACTTATTCAATCATCGATAATGCACAAATATAATTGAAGCTTCCAAGAAATCATAATGCGTAATATATATAATAATCTCCTTGTTGATTAAACACGTATTTCAACTAAATATAATACCATGTAGTGTCGTATAGTATCACGCATTGGTTGATCGATATCAACGAGTATAATCAATTAACACACACACACACCTGCGTACTATTGCAAGATATTAATAATATCTTTATCAAACGCTTTATAATTTAAGAATTATTAATTATCTATGTATAAATATTGTTAAATTTATAGTAATTATCAAATACTATTAATCCTCTATATGTTATTTTAATTTTATAATATATGTTAATAAATTTCATAAAAATTTAATTTAATTTAGCTCTAATATAAATATTTTTTATTTAAATATAAATTTTAATTAATTTGTACTTTAGTTTTCATTTAAAAATAAATATATAATATAATATAAATATATCTATTATACATATAATTATACTTTTAATACACACAAATTAATTATAATACATGTATTTATATAAAATAATGGTGATGAACGATTGTTACATCTGCAATGAATACGTAGAAGAAAATGCGTTCAAAGAAGCTGCGTGCCGCTAGAGCTGATTCACTTCTCGGAAACTCCATATCTCGGAAGATGAATGTTGCAAAAGAACGATCAGGGGCCTCCTATGGAAGCTGTTTCAGTTGCTCATCATTCCGAAAAGTAATTTTGCTACCGCTGACTAATCAAATACAAGGTATTTCGTAAAATTTTTGCATAAAACCACAATATTCTGTGATAAATTTTTGGATAGAACTTTTCACATTAATTTAACTTGAATTTTTAATTATAACATAGAATAATAAATTCTATTCTTATTGTACCATAAATATGTACCATAAATATTACAAAATCTTAAAATAATAAATATTGAAGTAAACAATAAAATCTGATTTTTTATTTAATTTTGAAAACATTAAATGTTAATAAAATATTAATTTACAATGTAATTACTATATTTATATTTACGATATTTCATATCAATTTTCTATCTTCCCTTTCTGTATCTCATTATCATAATTAAATATATTTAAAATATATTTATATTAATTTTTTTTCAGAGAAAATTTAATTTTGTAATGGAATTATCTGTAAGCGCAAAATCAAAATAACAGTTACGTGAGATCACTATAAAATGAATTTGAAATGTTTGAGATGTATAAAATGTTACGGTTACTTGTCACTTTAATAATATAAATAGAATACATTACATAAATAGAAACTTAATTCAAAAATATAGTAATAAATATCAAGAGAAATCAATATATAATCGCGAAAGTTGTCGAAGTCGAAACTATCACTTCGTAAAAGAGAGTCATTAATGTACTCGAGCACACATGTCAGAGAGTAGCATTGAGTGCTTAATCATGTCTACATTGAACTTATTTATCAATCTATAATGTGTTATTGAACAATTTTTTAAATACTTGTAAGTATGGTCACATTATACTTTAAAAAAATATTTTCGGTTTAACCATTTATTTAATTTCAATTCGCTCTGTATAATATAATGTAGATATGTAAAAATATAAATTTATTACAAACATGATGTAATATAAAAGTAATATAAATTATATTTGCAGCACATGTAAAAATAAGTGCAAGCTTTTTTCTTCGTGTAATTTCTATATAATTACAAATATCTACACGCAACTTTGTTACAAATTATCATAATATTATATATACACATAAAGTAATAAAATAATTTTAAAATCAAAAGAAATTTATTTTGTAAAATTGTTATTAAATTCTTATGTTAAAGAAACCATAAATTTCTAATTTTTAGAATAAAAAGTTGGTTCCAAAAATGTCAAATTTTGGCTACTGATTTATTTAAATACAAAATTCAGTAATATGTAATAGCTATATATTAAATATAATCATACATTATTAATTTTACAATACACGTTGTAATTAATTATATGATAATAGAATAATTAATAATTATAAAATTATTATTTTAATTAAAATGATTTTAATTAATGAAAATCAAGAAAAATCTATTTCCAAATTGTTGAATTTTTTTATTTGCTTTCACCTCAAGATATTTATCTTATTTTCCTTGCAATGCAAAAATTAAATATTATCATTATTAGATATTTTATTATTATCAGTCACCTCACTTCTTTAAAACTGATTTCTCTTTCAATTGATTTTAAAATTTAAAATAATAAAATAAATTTTAATTACAACATTGCACTTAAATTTAAATCTCATAATTTTACATTTTGTATTTTTAATTAAACACTTTGCTATTTTGTATCTGGTATTGAAATTAGGCTTTAATGCGGCTTTGCGAAATTAATAAGCCGCTTTAGAATTATTAAATATCTCTCTATCTCTTTTTACTAAATTATTCATTTAATTTAGATTCGAAGATTGGATATTATTATTATCAAAAATTTGTACCATTAATATTAGAAGGTATTTCAGTTTCATTTCAAAATTGGATTCTTTGCGATTCATTCTAATTTAAATTTGAAACTTTTCCATAGTGTAACACCGATTCCACAACTATACAATACGATATTCTTTAAAATATTTAAAAATGCAATTTTGAATTGCATCATTTTGTTTCCGTTGTTCGAATTGGACTCTAGGCGGGCTTCCGAAGAGTGATAACGTACTCACCTGCGCAATCACCACGCAACTTTCCCCCACAAGGAGGGCAGAGGACCGGAATAAAAATCTTCGATGGCGCCCACGTGTCTAACGCCGCTGATCCACTTTTGAAGCTCCGAGATACGTCAAACCACACAAAACACAACATACATGCACTGCGGTATCAATAGACACGGTTGCTTATCGGCACCGAAACGCACGCAAAAAACAATGGCACGTAACACCTGTTGCGCGATCGGCACAGACTGAGGAGGTACAGCATCGTCATAGCGAACGGCTCGCGAGAATCGCGATATAATATTCGACGCGTCATCTTACGTCAATTTCTTAACACTAAACGGTGCACGCTCGATAGCACAGAGAAATGTGTAGCTAATGATTAGCTACACGATAGCTGAAAATTATATATTCGTTTGATAAAATAACATTAATAAAATAACGGAGTATAAAAAATCAACTTTCTTTCGTTAAGTATTGTATTTAGTAAATGTTTCGTTTTTTATCTCCGCTCCACTTAAATTTTGATGAAAATACTCAATCAATATGTTTTTGCGTAAAAACAAAGGTTTAAAAAATAAAAATCGTCGCTCGAGGTATAAAAAAAATTATTATAAGTCATTAAAAGTGACTTTGTAAAGATTAGGAAATCTGTCATACCGACAAAATACTGCGATATGAGCCTGCGCCGTGATAGAAAGAACATACGAAATTTTAAATGTACATACAACTGTAGACAAGGACCAGTACTTATTCATAGTCCGTTCTTATTTTAAGACCGTCTTAAGTAATGTCTTAAGCCTTAAGACTTAAGACTTAAGACTTAAGGCAATCCTGTACAGGTCTGTATTACCGCCGGCCGATATCCCTTATAGAAATGTATCACTAGTGAGTTAGTGATTAATTACTTATTTTGAGTACTTAAATTACTGATGTACAGTAATTTCTTGTGATTCAATTACTGAGCTTGTAGTGA
>NJRL01002564.1:12457-23155 GCA_003063815.1 Aphaenogaster rudis
TCCGCGTTGCAAAAACGCGCTCTCCCCGTCGCGAATGCGCGCCTCGCGGTCGACGCGTTATAACACACGCGCCTCCCGATACTCACGCGCAACGGGCACTCTTGTGCCCAACCACTGTAAATAATTGTACATATTAGTAATAAGAATAAATACCTATTCAGATTAAATACCCCGGTTCATTCACCCCTCGAATCCCGGCATCCGACGAGCCAATCCGGCTCCGCCGATTCCGCCCGCTCTCAACACGTCTCGCGATCCGTACCATACCGCTATACCGAACCGACCGCGGGACGAACCGTTACATCATTGTAGGATTTATAAAGTGGAAGCTTACTAAGATAAAGAGGAGGATTCTTATTACGTTGGAGCAAGTATTGTAAGTTAGCTAGCTTCTCAGTGACGGGATAATTTTGTATGGAGAAACATTTAAATATATACTTGGAAGTGAGCATACTGAATCTGTAAATGAGCGGACCGATTCCCGACTCTGCTAAAACAACGTTATTCGGGGTGGAGCATCTGAGGCCTAAGCATATACGGATAGATTTAAGTTGAATTTTCTGTAATTTGTTCATAAGTGAAAAATTGCTTGTGGGAAATACATAACATCCGTATTCCATGGAACCTCTGATAAGAGCCTTATAAATATTCAGAAGTAGGCTAGGATTGCCCCCTCACCAGGTTCCCCTCAGGACTCTGATGGTGTTGACTAATTTTTGGCATTTTAAAAAAATGAAATTTATGTGTTCCGAACCCAATAATTTATAATCTAAATATATACCGAGAAATTTGTAAGAGATGACAGAGCGAATAGAGGCGTTATTAACGTTAATAGAATATCCCTGTGAGTCAATTAGTCTACGAGTGAAAATAATCAAGGAAGATTTAGAGAGGGAGATGCTGAGTCCTCTAGAAAACAAATATTGTTGTGCCTGATTAACCGATCTTTCAAGTTGAGAGAGCGCTAACTCGAGATTATCTGATCTAACAAAAATTGCGATATCATCCGCGAACTGAATCAATTTGCAAGGAAAAGTAATGTGTTTATGAAGTTCCATAACATATATATTAAACAGGCTAGGACTGAGTATAGAGCCTTGCTGACCCCTTTATGGGACAGAAGCTCATCAGTTCTGTGACCATGTAAAACAAAAGAAACTTTCCTTTGGTTAATTAAATTGTAAACGAAATTGCAAAAATTAAGGGGGAGGCCCAGATTTAAAAGATCCGTGAAGAGAATGTTTGGAATGACATCGTCAAAAGCATTAGATAGATCTAGAAAAACACAGGCAGTGTATTGTCTTTTAGAAAATCCAGAATAAATTTCTGTACAAAGAATTGCCAGGTTATCCTGACATGAGCGGAGTTTGCGAAAGCCGAATTGAGAATTTGGCAACTTGCGATGTCTTTCAAGCCACCAGGTGAGTCTATTAAGGATCAATTTTTCGAGAGTTTTAAGAATGCAGGACGTCAGGGATACCGGGAGAAATTTACCGGGGTTGGTTTAGGAATGAGATAAATCAATGAATGTGACCAGGCATCTGGAAAGGAGCCGGAGAAGAAAATTCTATTGAGGATACCAAGAAGAGTCTCTCGAAAACTCAGCGGCAGATGTAGTATCATCTTGTAATCTATTTGATCAAGTCCAGGAGAAGATTTTAATTTTAAATTGTCCAATACCATAGAGAATTCATGGAGAGAAAATTTCTTATCAAAGATATCAGCCGTAGGTTCAGTCGGAAGAGACCTATTAATATTCGGACAGGGGGCCAGACAGAAGGAAGGACAATAGTTATATACTGCTTGGAGTAGGATTTCTAGATGGATAGAATTATTAGACTGAGTCGGGGGAGAAATCCCTAAATATCTATTTTTGAATCGTTTGATTATTCTCCAAACCATGCTCACAGGGGTGTGAGGAGTGAGACCATCACAAAACGATCTCCAGCTTAGTCGTTTGGTTTTGTTAAGAGTCTTTTTAGTAATGGCTTGCTGTCTCTTAAGTCTAAGATAATTTGAGAAACTGGGATCTTGTTTATATTCTTTGAAAGTCTTCCTTCTATCGGCAACTGCCTCATCACAAACATTGGACCACCATGGAGCAGGAGGAGAGGAGAGCCGACCACCCGACGATGGGGGACGATCCCTGTGAGGGGATAGAAAAAGAATAATGTCTAGGATGTGGGATGTCAATAAATTGTATTGAACAATAGGATCCTCCTCTGAATCTATTTTGGAAAAAAAGTCTATTGGACTCCTTGAGAGGAGAGAATGATATAGTTTCCAATCTATTTTTTTTTGTGTTGATTTTGTGATTAAAAAAATTTTTCAATTTAACCAGTAAATATATGGAAGTAATCGTGGGAATGTGATCACTGCCCAACGTATCTTCAAACGGTTTCCAATTGGAAATGGTTAGTAATGAAGCCGATACCAACGTAAGATCAATGGCAGAGGGACGAAGAGGATTGTAAGGAAAGAAAGTGGGCGAGCCATCATTAATTATAGAGAACGGGGAGTCTAGGATTGCATTGAGTAAGTTTTTTCTTATGGAATCGGAGTAATTGCAGCCCCATTCTGTGTGATGGCAATTAAAGTCACCGATAATAATTGCAGAAGGAAATTCAGAAACTGAGTTTAAAAAATTATTCCAAATTTGTGCGTTAAAAAAACAATTAGGATGTCTATATATCGAAACCAACAGGAGAGGATCGGGAAAGGAGTTTATAGTAATGGCGAGAATGTTTAAGAATTCAGAGAAAGGATGGAAGGAATCCTCTATGGTATACGAGAGGTATTGTTTGATGGCGATAAACAGTCCTCTACAATTAGGACGAGGAGAGTCTCTCCTTATGATATCAAAACCTTTCAACAAGAAAGGGGTGTCCGAGGAAAGCCAAGTTTCTGAAGAAACGAATATATCATATTCGTTAACCAAAGATTTAATGCAATCAATTTTATTTCGTATACTGTGGCAATTCCACTGAAATATTTTGATGTTTCGATGAGAGCTATAGACATTATCCGATGCATACATATTTTTTTTTTTTTTTAAGAGAGCGAAGAGGAGGTGCGAGAATTATGATAATTGAGAGAATCTAGAGATTGATTAGGTTCTCGATCTTTATCTGAAAATTCTAGTGAATGTATTAAAGGAGGAAGCCGCTCTGAAATAATATTTAAAAATTTTTCAAGTTTTTGAATTAAATCAGTAAGTTTGGAAGAGCTAGTAAAGCGATCAAAAAGAGTATTTAATTCAGAATCTTTATTCTGAGGGAAAGAATGACATACAGAGGTAAGGGGCGCATTAACAAGAGCAACGCCATTATTACTAAACTGTGGAGTGCGTCCATAAGGTGCGCAGAGAGCTTCTTCTAGATTGTGGGGGGGAGGGGACGGAATTCGAAGAGGTATTGGGATTATTTTTTTTTTGTTATAATAATTATTAGGTTTATTTAGATGATTTTTGAAAGAAGACGAAGAAGGAGGAGTGGGGTCCGAAAATGAGTTCTAGAATCACGGAATGGTCCAGAGGGAGACACATTTTCTGAGGAATGTCTCACCCGATCGGATCTCGCAACAGTCTCCGCAAAGGAGCCCGAGGAGAGAGAAGAGGAGGGATCGATAAGGGGGGAGGAATATAAAGAGTCAGGAGTAGGAGAATTATTGAGGTAGGGGAAACGCGAGAAATCAAGATGTGCGTTTAGGGGGGGGGGGATAAAATTCATTTTTAATAACTTTTCTTGCTTCCATTAAGGGAATATTTTTGTGAGCGGCATATGCCCTAATTTTCTTCTGTATAGCAAACTCAGGACAAGAAGGATCGGTGGCCTTGTGAGAGTTCTTGCAGTTTATGCATTTAGGTGGATTATTTATATGGGGACAGGGGACATCCGCCCCATGAGATTTCTCTGAGCAGTGCGAGCAACGCGGATATCCTTTACACTGCGCTTTAACATGTCCGAATCTTAGACACGAGTAACAAATTGTGGTGCGGGAAATGTAGGGAAAAATTTCGTGCCTGATGCAATACAAAAAAATATATTTGGGAAGGATCTGACCATCGAAAGTAAGAATTACAGTTGTGGAGGGCACATAAGAAGGAAAGCCTTCCTGAGCATTAGCGATCCTTCTATTAAATCTGCGAACCGCGATGACGCGAAAAGAATTATCAAATCCGTCAATAATGTCGCTCTCCGTAAAATCCAAAGGAACATTTTTAATTATCCCTTGTCGGGAGGTGCGGGAGGGAGGGATAAATGCCACCAGATTTTTGATTCAAGAATCGGATTCTTAATAAAGTCGTTAGCAGAAACTCTATCTTTAAATTCTACCGATATCTTAGAAAAACCCATTTTCTTAATTTCTATTAAATCTTTTTTAAGATTTCCGTTAAGCAATCTTCCTATCGAAGTAGGATGTAAAGAAACATTATCGCGAGATTGTATATGCATTTCGAAGGGTCCTTGATTGGACGGGGGATATCTATTATTTAATAAGTGTTCCGGAAGAGGAAAGGAATTTCCCTTATGAATTTTAGGATCAACATCAGAGACGGTATGCGAACGTTTCGAGGAATTATTTACGTTAATATCTACAACGGGCGTCAAGGACGATCTTTTCGGCGCAATGTTTACCTTATTTCCGACAGCGTCGGGTGACCCTCTCGACTCGGACGGACGCGAGCGCGAGCGGGAGCGAGAGCGCGGATTGGAGCGAGAGCGGTGATTTGAGCGAGAGCGAGAACGAGAGCGCGCGAGAGGGCCCAAGCGCGAGCCAGAGCGAGAACGCGATGATCGTAATTTTCTATCTGAATATATATTTTCGGAGGACGGCATGACAAAAGACGGTTTCGGCAAGGCCGAGGAATCGAGATGCGTATTGTTAATACCGATAATATCATTAGATGTGCTATCACTGTTGTCCTGAGGGGAAACGAGGGGCAGAAAGCTCGAATTAGTGTTTGACAATGAATTTAATGCTTCCACAGCCATAAGGGTTTCAACCGTATAAGAATCAGAGATAGATTGCGTCATGTCTTTAGTATGGAATAGACTCACATTTCCAGACGTCCCTCCGGGATCAGGTGTAAGGGCCATGATTGAAGGGGAAAGGCTCTAGGTCCACAACAGAACAAAAAAGCAAGGTCAAATGCAGGCAGCAAGCAGCAATGACACCGATCACAGCACCCGCGGCGCGAAAAAATTCGTGCGTTTAACACAAAAGAAAAAGAATGATAATTGATAGACGATAAGCTAATAAGGTGCGAGCCCGGAAGCGGAAGTGCAAAAGATAAATAACATAAAGCAGTAGAATTAGTATCTAATTCACTCAGTTAATAGCACAGTATTCAGAGCGAGCGCTAAACGATGTTCACTTGAACGTGGTTGCGGCCGGACTCCCCGCTCGATCACAACACCGCGTTGCTACGAGAAGGATCTTCAAATGTCCCGCTCCGGCGATCGATAACAGCCGGAGCGGCTAAAGCCCGGCCTACGGCGTCGGAGGGAGCACGGGCATAACACTGCCCTCCTCCTTCTTCAGGTTGTCGTCTCGACAACCTAGCCAAGGGGGAAACGTCAGACGTCTTTCTATTCCCACGTCGTCTTCAGGAGTTCCAGCGCTTCCTAGCTCTACCCTGGGCTGTTGCCCAGGTTACCGAACTGCGCACTCCAAACGGCGTTTCAGGGAAACTAGACCCATTTCTTCTCTACGCCACACTGCTCTCCCTCTTGCGTCTTCTTGTGCAAATTTCTTGAGGATGATGTTCTTTCTGTGCTCGTACACCTCCTCTTGAGGACGATGTTCTCCTCTCGAAGGCGACGGCTTCTTCTCGAGGATGATGTTCTCCTCTTGTTGCTGAAGATCTCTTCCCGACGACTCTTCTGCGACGTCTTCGGACAAGGGGGGGAAATAACTTCCATGGACCCTGCGTGCTTAAGCACTCCCCAAGTCCCTGCCTCGGCATTTGCCCAAAGACCCACGGGAAAACCACGGTCAAAAACCGTGAGTGAGGCAGTCTTCTTAAAAAAAAAAACAAACTCCTGCGGAATGGCATCCAGGGTCTTCCAACGTCTCCTTTTCACCAGCTATAATGTCTGTTCACTGGGACGTTTCTGACCGCTCGTGCTTCAAAACTCTAAAGAAGAAAAACGTAACGCGCAGTAAACACCGCAAAAACCGCATAAACATTTTTTTTACATACACTCCAGAAAAGCTCCGGGCTCTGTTTCATAAAATTATTCTCCCCCTAGACGTCTCTCGAAATAAGGTGCCAATCTATCTGTATGCACAATTTTATTTTTACATTTATTTGATTTGCGGACACAATATACGACATCACTTAGTCTTTTCATCACTAGATAAGGACCTTCCCAGCTGCTCTGCAATTTGGGAGCCCTACCTTTCATTCTTCGAGGATTATAAAACCATACCTTTTCCCCTACTTCAAATCGAATTTGCCTGGCCTTTTGATCGTACCAGATCTTCACCCGCGAAGATCTAATATCCACGCGTTTCCTAACACTTTCGTGGATTTCCTCAAGCTTCCTTCTAACCCCACCTAAGTATCCTTCTACCGAATCAGCTTCTACCAAACCAGAGGGATTTCCTCGCAATAAATCCACCGGTAACCTTAGATCTCGAGCAAAATGAAGCTCCGCTGGAGTCACGCCAGTGGTTTCATGCTTCGAAGTCCTATACGCCAAAAGATATAAAGGAATCCAACGATCCCAGTCCCTCTGATTTTCCGCAATAAATTTCGAAAGATAATTCAATATTGTTTGATGTTGACGTTCAACTTGCCCATCAGATTGTGGATGAAGTGCTGTCGTTCTCGTTTTTCTAATACCGAGCAACCGCGCCATCTCCCGAAAAATTCTGGATTCAAAATTCTTCCCCTGATCTGTATGAATCTCTAAAGGAACTCCATGCCTCGAAATCACTTGACTCAAGAAAGTCTCCGCAACAGTCTTTGCTTTAATATTCTTTATTGGAAAAGCTTCCACCCACTTAGTGAAACAATCAACGACGACCAGCAAATACTTATTCCCAGAAAGAGTCACTGGGAGCGGGCCAAGAATGTCCAATTGAACTCTCTCAAATGGAGTTCTAACATTATACACCTGCAATGGGGATTTTCCTTTCTCAGAAGGACCTTTCCTTGCAACACAAATCTTACAAGATTTGCACCAAGCTTCCACATCTTGTTTGCAGGACGCCCAGTAAAATCGTTTCCGGGCTTTCTCTAAAGTTTTATTTACTCCAAAATGACCCCCTGATGAAGAGTCATGGACTTCCTCCAATATCTGGCTTATCCGATTTCTGGGCACAATCACCTGGGAGATACACTTTCTCAAATTGGGTGCCTCCCATCTTTTATAAAGAATACCGTCCCTAACCTCGAGAGAATCCCAATAGGACCAGTACACCTTCGCGGAAGTGCCCCTAGCCGCAACTTCTTGCCAAGAAGGACGTACCTCCGCTTCCTTAGCCAAAAGAAACACAGCTACATTCAGATCCTCCAACTGTTCTTTACGCCAGTTGATAGAATCCTCCCCTGAAAAGACTATTCGAGCAATCGCACTCTCCCCATTAGAAGCATCCTTTAGCTCTACTTTCGCACAATACCGACAATCCATTTCTACACAAGGTCGTCTCGATAGCCCATCAGCGTTCCTATGCAAAACACCTTTACGATAAACCACCTCAAAATCGTATTGTTCCATCTTTTTTCCTTACAAGGACTGCAGGCGAAACCCAAGGACTAATAGATTCCTCTATAACACCTTGTCCTTTCATATCCTCAATAATTTTATCCACTTCCTGTCGCATTTGTATCGGAATTCGCCGGCGAACCTGCTTAATGGGAAGAGAATTTTCCACGTTAATCACATGTTCCCCCACTTCACAATTTCCCGCAACAACATCCCCCGAAAATACATCCTGAAATTCGTCGAGAAATTCAGCAAAAATTTTCTTTTGCGAATCATTTAAGTCTTTAGAATTTTCCCCGAAGAGAACTTTCAAACCCGAAGGAATATTAAAAGAAGTTTCAATACGAGAACATTTAATATCGTCCTCCACATGCGACACTTGATTACCGAAAATTGACTCGAAAATATTTTCCAAATTAATCTTTTTAAGAAAATCAACTCCTAAGATACAATCGTCGCTGATTTCAGCTACCAACATCGGAACTTTCACAAAATAATTCCCGAGACAAACTTCCACAAAAACACGAAAATCAACAGAAACTTTCTCCCCCGTGGGACACTTCAAATTACAATTATTAATTTTCAATCTTGGTTTTTCTAAATCTACCATTTTGACATTCAAAACAGAAACATCGGAGCCCGTATCAATTCTAAACACACAACATTTTCCATCCACACTTCCACCATAACAGAAATTACTTAAACTATGGTTAATCTGATTTAACTTGAAAAAAAGTTTTTCCGGGGCCCTCTCTATGTTAGCCGAACCCGCCCCGTCGAGCTCGACTACTTCCTGTTTCCCGTCCTGCCGGGACACTCAAACCGGAAATGTTCTTCCTTCCCACATAGCCAACACTCCTTACGGCTGACATTCCCAAACTTTTCCGCCGTTCCCCACTCTATCCTTCCTGACAAATTTTTCTCCATCACTCCGCCGCCCCTGAGACCCCTTTTCCGCTCCGACCTTTTCCGTCCCCCCGAAACCAAAACGATTTTTATCCCCTCCGAAATGATAAAATTTCCCATCGCCTTTCCCCTCAAAATTACTTTCCTGTATAAGTTTTACGGCCTTTGCCCTCTCTATTGCTTCTCTCAGCGATGTTATTCCTTCTAACTGGAGAGTCCTCCGCACGAACCCGTCCGTTAAAGCGGAAACGAACTGCGCACACGCGATCTTATCCCGCAATGAGGACATTCCGGATATGCCAGTTGCGACAACCTTTCAACATCCGCCCCAAAAGAAGCCAGGTTTTCCCCGAATTTCTGCTTTCTGTTTGTAAACTGGCAATAATAATTTTGCGACGACGGACTTTCCCCAAAACGCAACTCTAACTTTGCCTCCAGCTCCGCGAACTCTAAATTTTCTAAATCCCGCACGCTTTCTAACACCGCGCGCGCCTTCCCCCTCAAGCACGAAATGAGAACGGTGGCCTTAACCTCCGCGTCCCAGCGATTCGCCCGTGCGATCAGATTAAATTGCGCGAAAAATTCGCGCAAAGGAGCACTTACGTCGTAGATATCCGGCTTCAAATCGAGACACGCCTCCCCCCGGAACAAGGAACGCGAAGCAAAATCTTCGCTCCCGCCCGTGGCCTCCTCGCGCGCGCTCGCAGCGACCGGTCCGAACTCTGCTCGGTTACGCGCGACGGGAATAACACTTGTCTCTTATACACATCTAGATGTGTATAAGAGACAGATCACATGTTCCCCCACTTCACAATTTCCCGCAACAACATCCCCCGAAAATACATCCTGAAATTCGTCGAGAAATTCAGCAAAAATTTTCTTTTGCGAATCATTTAAGTCTTTAGAATTTTCCCCGAAGAGAACTTCCAAACCCGAAGGAATATTAAAAGAAGTTTCAATACGAGAACATTTAATATCGTCCTCCACATGCGACACTTGATTACCGAAAACTGACTCGAAAATATTTTCCAAATTAATCTTTTTAAGAAAATCAACTTCTAAGATACAATCGTTGCTGATTTCAGCTACCAACATCGGAACTTTCACAAAATAATTCCCGAGACGAACTTCCACAAAAACACGAAAATCAACAGAAACTTTCTTCCCCGTGGGATACTTCAAATTACTAATTATTAATTTTCAATCTTGGTTTTTCTAAATCTACCATTTTGACATTCAAAACAGAAACATCGGAGACCGTATCAATTCTAAACACACAACATTTTCCATCCACACTTCCACCATAACAGAAATGACTTAAGCTATAGTTAATCCTATTTAACTAGAAAAAAAGTTTTTCCGGGGCCCTCTCTACGTTAGCCGAACCCATCCCGTCGAGCTCGACTACTTCCTGTTTCCCGTCCTGCCGGGACACTCAAACCGGAAATGTCCTTCCTTCCCACATAGCCAACATTCCTTACGGCTGACATTCCCAACTTTTCCGCCGTTCCTCACTTTATCCTTCCTGACAAATTTTTCTCCATCACTCCGCCGCCCCTGAGACCCCTTTTCCGCTCCGACCTTTTCCGTCCCCCCAAAACCAAAACGATTTTTATCCCCTCCGAAATGATAAAATTTCCCATTGCCTTTCCCCTCAAAACTACTTTCCTATATAAGTTTTACGGCCTTTGCCCTCTCTATTGCTTCTCTCAGCGACGTTCTACTCCTTCTAACTGGAGAGTCCTCCGCACGAACCCGTCCGTTAAAGCGGAAATGAACTGCGCACACGCGATTTTATCCCGTACAGAATGAGGACATTCCACGGGGGTGAAGGTAGTAAGTAGGGTGTATACACCGATTCTAACACAGGTCCTCTGAGGGGGGAGCGGGGCGGGGGGGACTTCGTTGGCGAGGGGGGTGACGTCACGCGGAGGCGGGGGGGAGAGCGCCGATGACATACCGCTACTTGTTTATAAACATTATAAACAAACGGCGCCGACAAAGCGCCGATGTTCGGCTGCTGGAATTTATTTATATAAACAATATAAACAAAAGCGAGTGTAAACTGATATTTTTT
>NJRL01002567.1:4140-23116 GCA_003063815.1 Aphaenogaster rudis
CATTTAGTTAATACACGAATAAAAATATATGTAAACTTCTACAATGATGTATCTTTATTATTAACGGGAGAACCTACTTTAGAACGCTAAAAAAGATGATTTTTAAGGATTTTTCTGAATACAAATAAAAAGGCTGATTTTTTCAAAACTTTAAGGATAATTTAATAAGCATTTAAGGAAATATAAAAAAAATTTTTATTACAAAATAAAGTTTTAACAGGTAATTATTGATAGGCACCCGTCGTGCCAGCGGAGTTGTGTCCTTGTGTACAGTGTAGCAGACCCAATTTTCGCCTGAATAAAAAACCAAACAGATTTTAAATTTTCATGAAATTTTGTTCTAAGTGAACTAAAAAAATTATAAAAAAGTATAAAAATATAAATTCTGTGGAACTTTAAAAAAAAAGTTACATTTTCACGAAAAAATTTCAATTTCTTAATGCAAAAAGAAATTGTTTAAATTGACATTTTATCAATATTTTTAGTTCACTTAGGACAAAATTTCATGAAAATTTAAAATCTGTTTGGTTTTTTTGTTTCAGGCGAAAATTGAGCCCGCTACACTGCACTGTACACAAAGACACAATTCCGCCGCGCTGGCGAAGCACAACGGATGCCTATCAATAGTTTTTAAGGTATAGTCATACATCTTAAACGTCTTGTTAACAGGAATACCGCCTACAGTGTGTTTGGAAGAACACCGTTCGACCGTGTCGAATTACCTCAGGTAAATTTTATTTGTAGAACTGACCGTTAGGTTCACAAAGCAGGTCATAAATCAAACAGACATGGGTATATTTTTTTCGATTTGAAAATATCAGCTTAAAGACAATTTTATTTATAATCTTTTCATGAAATAGAAAAGAATAATATACGTAAGTACATGTAAGTATCAAATAAAAATGGGTAAACATCACGCATAGAAAATTGCAAAAATTACGATCAATGTTCGGTAGGATTTCGGTTTCGGTTCAGAAGTCACTTTTCACAAGTAAGTGAAAATATAATAATTTTATACGATATAATTAGACAACGCATTTGTGTGCTTATATAAATCAAATTATAATTTATAATAATTAAAAAAATTAGAATAAATTCTAATTTATTTGGATGATACAATGAAATAAGTAAAATAATTTTATTACTTAGATTGCCAACTATTAATAAATTACGCCAAAAATGGTTAACTGCATTTTTTGCTTACTTATTGTGATTAAATTCTAAATTAATATACATATGTAGTACACACTTTTTTTTACGCCAGATAAAAAACTATAAAAATTATATATATGCTTATATTAATTATAAGTAAAATAATATTATAATATTAAAAATAAAACCTTAATAAAGAAAAAAATGGTCAGTAATACGAGCAAATTATGGGATTAAAAGTATAAATATATTTATTACAAAAGTATAAAGATAAATAAATTCATCAGTATGGACGTTTCGACTGTACTAACAAAGAACACAACCAAGTGTCCCCCTCCGATTTTAATAAGCTTTAGATATGTTAAAATAGGATAGATTGGATAGACAAAAATAAGAGACACGTATTTTTTTATAAGTGCGTTCTCGCATGAAAGGAGGTGAAATATCGTCGAAACTATAAGAGATAGAAAAAAAACTTTTAAATAAAAGGTGAATGGTTTCAAGAGTACTTTATAATAATGATTAAAAATTTTTTTTAATTTTTTATTTTTTAATAAATATTTTTTATAAAAAGTTAAAAAAAACTTTTTTTATCATTATTATAGAGTACTTTTGAAACCATTTAACTTTCATTTAAAACTTTTTTTCTATCTGTTATAGTTTCGACGATATTCGCTTTGAAAGACGATAACGGATTTTTTTCAAAGAGGTGTTTCACCCCCTTAACGTGCGAGAACGCACTTATAAAAAAAATACAAATAGAATGTAGTCCTTTCTTCGCCAGTGAAATGAAAAACAAAACAAATAATTGCTTAAAACGACCTGACTGGCCAAATATATTTCAAAAAATTGTAGCACAGAAAAAAATACGTGTCTCTTATTTTTGTTTATATTTTAACATATCCAAAGCTTATTTTAAAATCGGAGAGGAACACTTGATTGTGTTTGTAAGTCTTTCTCAGTATATAAATAACAAAGTTCACCAAAAAAAAACACCCGAACGAGAGTAGTCATTTCCTATAGGTTTTTGGACGCTGAATACGAATCGGTTTCCAAATTACGGTAATACTGAAGGAGAGCTCCGTCCTCTTCGATTTTGCTGAAACTTCACAATATTGTGTATTTCGGTACGTAACACACGAATCTGCAAGTAAAAATCGTCGCTCTCAAGTAGAAAAAAAGTTATGAAGTGTTAAAAAATCACAGTTGTGAGGTTAAGAAACCTGTCATACCGACGAAATTTAGCGATATGAGCATGCGCTCTGGTCAGTAGCGGGGTGCAGGGGGAGGGGCGAAGCCATATCCCAACCGCTTCAATCGCGGAGATATTAAACTAAAATGCCCAGACGTTTTTTTATCGATACATGGATTTTGACAACGTCTGGGCATTTAGTTTAATCCCTCCGCGGTTCAAGCAGTTAGGATATGATTATTTTTTTAATGAGATGCAGGGGGAGGGGCGGAGCCCCTCCCCCTGCACCCCACTAAAGCATGTTTTGTATCACATTTTAAATAATATAATTTTCTGCTTCATTATCATTGCGCATTTTGATGTCGATAAATAAATATATCTAAGATTTAATAAATATATTTAGTGGGATTATTTTTTTAATGAGATACAGGGGGAGTGGCGGAGCCCCTCCCCCTGCACCCCACTAAATATGACCTCTATATCACTCTATTTCGTCGGTATGACAGATTTCTTAACCTCACAACCGTCACTTTTTAACACTTCATAACTTTTTTCCTACTTGAGAGCGACGATTTTTACTTGCAGATTCGTGTGTTACGTACCGAAATACACAATATTGTTAAGTTTCAGCAAAATCGGAGAGGACGGAGCTCTCCTTCAGTATTACCCAAATTACTCCATCATGTAACAATTTTGACAAATTTGCAGTTAAATTTGCAAGAGCATCTCGGTGTGCGTAAGTGGAAGGGGAAAGACGCCGGTGTGTTCGGGCCTGAAATTGTATCATTGCGCTGCGTTCCAGTATAGTTTACTGGAGGGGGAACTCCCAACGGGGGTTCCAGTACACTATGCATCCATTGGGTGCCAGCGACGCCGGAAATGAGACGAAGTCCCACCAAAAAGGAGGTAGGGGATATACACAAAGAAAAGCCACGTCCGTGTAGGCGCTGAGCGCACATGGACGTGACTCCTCTTTGTATGAGTATCTCTCCACCTCTTTTTCGAGGAGCCCCGTGTTTCATTTCTGGCGTCACGAGCACCCAGTGAATAGTTCGTCAGGAATCCCCTCTTTCGTATAAAATGGTAAACGTGCAGTCCAGTGCGAGCTGCAGGCTGCAACGGCATGAAGATGCACGGTGGCCGATAAGGTTACGGACGTTGCGTTAAGAGCTTCATATCAGCATTTTTGTAACGTTATATCTCTTTAAAATAATACGTGGCTTTCGTTACCTCGATAATCTGCGTGAACGTAAGTAGTTTTTATATTATTTCATTGTACACGCGTGCTCTATATATGGGTAAACAAAGTGTATAAAAGAATGAAGCGTCAGTTTAATTATCTAGAGACATTTTTCGTTTTTTTAATGCAAAAGAGTGAGAGCAAGATGTTCCCATTTACATACTCGATTTTTTCACACTCGAATTTGTGGTCATGTTTAGCATCAAATGAAAGATCTCGTTAAGCCCGTATCAGACTACGCATTGAAAATTGAAGATTACGAATTGAAGATTGGAATTCGACCAATCAGATAAATTTAATTTTAATTCGTTTTGTTCTGATTCGTTGAATTTTAATCTCCAATTCGCAATCTTCAGTCTCCAATGCGTAGTCTGATACGAGCTTTAAGCTGATTACAAATATGTCTGTGCCAAAATGTACCGCCTTCCCGTTTCCGAGAAAATGGACCCCAAAGGTCAGCAGCCCGGTAAAAAATTTATAATTATATATAATTATATATGTTTATGTCTATTTATATATATTTATATATGAAAAATTTTTTACCGGGAGACGGCACCATTAATCCTTAAAAAATGTGTGACAAAGGATTTTTCTCGGGAACGGGAAGGAGGTACACTTTGGCATCGACATATTTGTAATCAGTTTATAACAAGATCTTTCATTTGATGCTAAACATGACCACAAATTCGAGTGTGAAAAAATTGGGGAACATTTATGGGCATTTTTGCGGTCACTCTTGGCTGCGTTCAGATTCCCCACCCGGGTGTCCCCAGGTATCATTTTATCCTTGTTGTTTACTGAATGTTAAATAAGGATAAAACGATACCTGAGGGCACTCGGGTGAGGAATCTGAACGCACCCCTTTGTGGCTACTAGCGGTAAGGGTAAATTTCTATATTAGCGCCATCACCTTCGATTTGCCTCAAAATTTACATGCAGCTTCCTTTCGGTATGCAATTGTAGCTGCTTTCGAAAACCTCCGAATGCCCCCATGTAACATTTTATCCTTGTTATTCACCGAATGTTAAACAAAGATAAAATGATACATGAGAGACCTCGGATGATATTTCGGAACGCAGCCTAAAGGCCTATCCAGATAAACTTGCATAGCCGCACAACCATGGCTACGGTCCACTTGATGCTACAAATGCTTTGAAGCATTCTTTGATTGGTCAATTTGTAAAATTCTTTCTTCTGATAGGTCATTCGAATGCTTCGAAGCATTTGTAGCGTCAAGTGGACCGCAGCCCATATGCATAAAAAAAATTATCCAATCATGTCTAATAAAAGGAGGCTTGTCTTTATGCTAGACATATGATTGGATAATTTTTTCTATGGATATGGTCATGCGGCTATGCAAATTTATCTGGATAGGCCCTTAGAGTTATGATATTTTAAAGCCGAACAAACAATATGTCGTCCTTCGGGAAAATCATCAAGTAATATTTTAGAATAAAAAATTAAAAATGGTTCTTTGCAAAAAAATGTGTTCCTTTAAGTAACTTCTCAACATTTTTACATTAGAAAAGAAAATTGTGTATCTCTTTTGCTCTACTACATCGACCACTAAGCATTATCTTTGCATTCCATCCCAGTGAGAAATGACACCTCGATCGACATCGAATCGACGTCGATTAGACGTCGATCGAGGTGTCATTTCTCACTGGGATGATATCAATAAAATCTTAAACATGTACTATGTTTTATCACGATAAGTCCTTGCAATTCTCTTATGAATATTTGCGATGTGTTTGTGCAAGATTAGAAGACGCTTTAATATCCTTATTTTTTCTATATTTATAAAATGGCTTTTAGGTCCAATTCGACGCTTATATTACACTTAGAAACTTCTGAAAATATTTCCTTTTACCATGCAGAAGAGAGACAAAAACCAGGATTTTATGTAAGAAAATTTATAATTTACATTGATATTAAATATTTATATATGATATTAAAAATATATAATGTTTTAATTAACTGGGTCAGCAAATGTGACTTTTAAATAACATAATAAACAATTTGTTAATATCTCATACTATATAATACAGATCTTAATATTTTGCATATTCCTTCATACAAAAGAGATACTATTATCCCAGGTAGCAAGCTGACGTTATTTGTCGTCATTGTGACGTCAAAATGACATATTTTGCTACCTGGGATAATTTATTAAGCAAATTATTTAGTGTATCATTAAATTTTATCAAATTTTAGGAGTTGTACAGCACCTGCATTAGCGGTATTACCTAAGTTGCCAAGGATTGATATTCCATATGATTTACAACACGCTTTAAAAAATATATATGGTCTAAAACAAGATTCTACTTTCTGTTCAAATCTATGTAATAATTATATAAGGTGCATTAATAGTTTGTCTAATATACAAAAGATAACCCAACAGGATTATTTGTTCATATTAAAAATATGCTTGTATCTAGTGCAGTTTGAAATAGATCTTGAAATGGAACAGCAAAAATTGTTAAACCAGAGAATTAAGAAATCTGATTTCAGTAACTTTAATTTTATTATCGACACACGATCTTTGAATAGTAAACATACCGTAATTAGACGAAATGATAGTACGATTCTTCATGAACCTGTTACAAGAAAAACAATTTGGGCTCAAGTTGTGAAAGTGCTTGATGAAGAAGATTATATAACAGTAAAGCCTTATAATCTTGAGTAAGTTTAATACAATCTTTTATTATTTCTTATTTTTTTCTTTCTACTTTAATAGATATCCATCAAAATATCATGATTTCTTTTTTCTTCTATATTTTTCTTTTGTATTTTCATCCTCCAAGGAATACAATATTGCAATGTATTACCAAGGCATCTTCGATTTATCGGATACTTTTTATCACGGGAAAGTAATATTTTTTAATTCAGAATTCCTCTTATATAAGATAGCAGGACCAAAAAGTTAAATCCGAGTCTTTTGTTTGATATGCAATTACTTTCCTATTAAACTATTTAGCTTCTGTCTCATATGTTTTAACATTTGTAAAAATATATTTAGTTTTCGTATCAATGTAGTACAATAGTCATTATGATAGAGAAAGAAACCGGGGAAAGATTATATTTTAATATATAATTAATTTTATGTTATTTAGAGATGTAAAAATATTGGAAAACAAGGAAAACAAGTTCAATATAACTTTCCGGACCCAGCATTGGCCATTGAGATGCTGTCATCATGCATTAATGATAATGGGTAAACGCGATTGGATTAAGATTATATATCCACAATTAAAGACAGATTGTACAGATATGGAATTGTAAGTTTTACAATCAAATATTTTATTATTTGGAACTATATTGCAACAATTTTACCATTATGACTTTAAACATATGTGTTGTATAGTGACATTGAATGGATAAATACTAATATGAAGGAGAATCAACAACAAAAACAAGCAGTGAGAAAGATATTGAATAAGACGGCATATCCTGCACCTTATATAATTTTCGGTCCCCCAGGTACTGGAAAAACAGCAACATTGGTTGAGGCTATATGTCAGGTAATTTCTTGGTTAGATCTAGCATTGAATGATTTTTTATTTCTTTTATTCCTTTTCTATTTTTTTCTATTACCTTTAATTCTTTGGTTGATAGATTGTAAGGCAGTTTCCAACGAAAAATATATTGATCTGCACAGTATCTAATGCAGCAGCTGATGAAATCACCAAAAGATTGATTAAAAATATTCCAACGAACCTAATATATCGAATGTATGCACCATCTAGAGAATGGTAAATATTTATTTTACAGGTTTCTTCTTTTTTTTTCTCTTTTGTTGTATATAGATCCTTAACGTAATTAATATTGCACAAGTAAAAGTGTTATGTCTTTAAATTTAATTTTTATTTGTAATAATTAATTTTCTTTAATTGTATAAATTTGATAAAAAATAATAAAACTCATATAGAAATATATATATGTTGTAAATGAATATTGTTTGTTAAAAAACAGGGCGACTGTAGATGAAGAAATTCGACCATGCGCGAATTTTGTTGAGAAAACTACTCTTTTTTTGCCAAAAGAGTTACTGATACTGAAAAAAATTGTTATTACAACATTAGTATCATCTACAAGGTATGCATTTAACATAAAATTTTTTTGTGTGTTATATAGTCTAAATTTTTATTTTTAATAATTGTAACAATTTCTATGTGGTTAAACAAAATTAATCATGAATATTGTTTAGATATAGACATACTTTACAACTAAATTAATAACATGATTATATTAAACTTTAATATTAATTTTCTAAATCGCCAGTAGTAATAAACACGTATGTGATAAATTTTAAGTCGACCCGACTGGCAAGAGATGGTATTCTATTAATTACTACGTATCAACCATACGGATTGTGGTCCTCTACGTGTGACAAATTTGATTTTAATAAAAATCCTGGCTGAGGTAATATTTTTTCGCAATAAATTTTCGAACAGTTCGTGATGGGAGTGCTTTTGGGGGGAGGGGGGTGAATATAATAGATGCTTTAGCATTTATTAAAATTAAATTCGTCACACGTAGAGGACCACAATCCGTATGGTTGATACGTAGTAATTAATAGAATACCATCTCTTGCCAGTCGGGTCGACTTAAAATTTATCATATACATGATTATATTAAATTTTTAGAACATATATAATATCTCATACGTTGTTTATTATAGATTGATTGGTATAAATTTATCGGAAGATCATTTTTCTTATATAATTATTGACGAGGCAAGTCAAGCGACTGAACCAGAGATGTTAATTCCTCTCACAATAACAAATAAAATTGAAGACGAGAGCACTGGATTTCAAGCACAAATTGTTATCGCAGGTGATCCTTACCAATTGGGACCTGTCGTCCTTTGCAAAAAAGTTGAACATCTTCTCGGTAAGTTTTTCCAAAACAGGATTAAATATCGTGTAATCCATATATGTATAGTAATTTTTTAGCTATTTAATTTATTATCCTAACAGGAAGATCCATGTTGGAAAGATTAATGAATGATTGCAACCCGTATAAGAGGCAGAATGGAAAATATAATCCGAATTATATAACAAAATTGGTTAAAAATTACCGTAGTCATGAAAATCTTTTATACGTGTCAAATAAACAATTTTATAGCAATGAATTAATAATCTGCGGAGGACCCGATACACAAATGGCATTGAACTGGTCGTATCTGCCCAATAAAAAGTTTCCTATGATATTTCAAGAAGTTTTAGGCACAGAAGAAAGAATTAAAAAAACCCAAAGGTTAATATATTTAAATAAATTTTAATAAACTACATTACACAGTTGTCTTAGAGCAGGATTAAGTTTTTATAATTAGCGATTATCTCTCTGCAAAATAAACACAAGTTTAACATATTTGCAGTGTCTATAACACAGCCGAAGTACTAGCGGTACTGATATATGTGGATTTATTAATGAGGACAAATTTTGAAGATCACACGATAACACCAAAGGATATCGGGATCATAACGCCTTTTAAACAGCAACAGCTAGATATTAGTCGTTATTTAGCAGCTATGAATTTGAAAGATATAACTGTGGGAACAGTTGAAATATTTCAAGGACAAGAACGAAATGTGATAATATTGTCGACTGTACGATCTAAAATCTTCACACACGATGGCAGAGAACACGTTGGTTTCTTATCCAATCCAAAGGTATATTATTTATTACACACTATCAAGCATGTACGCTAACGATTGTCATAATCATTTATATTATTTTTGTAGTAATATTTGCATGTACCCATACTGATTACATTTATCTAAATCAATTTCACATATGAAAGACTGAAAGGAGAATTATATATAAATTATTTGTAAATGTAAATTAAATATATATAGGTCTCCGAAATGGGTACTGTTCTCTCATATTTTTTCTTTTATATTCATATAACTTAATCTTCAACTTAACTTTTTATAAAACTTATAAAAACTGAAGTATACATGAGGTAAAAGTCGGGATCGAATTTAAGATCTAAAAGTCAATTGTTCCCACATAGAATCACACATTACCCCGAATTTTATATATAAGTTATTGTATATAAGTTATTACTTATTATATATAAATTATTGTATATACATAATTATATGTATGTTTATTTATAGAGATTTAATGTTGCTTTAACACGTGCAAAAGTGCTTACGATAGTAATAGGAAATCCAGCTATACTCTGCAAAAATGAACATTGGGAAGTACTTTGGGAGTACTGTAAAAAGCATGACGGATATATTCCCTTTGAACAGTTGCCAATACCAGAGGATATAATAGCAAAATTAAAAAGCAATTCTGAAGCTAATTCAGATAGTGATAGCGATGCATCGAATGAAACGAAATCATCCATCACTATGAAGTGTGAGGAAGAAAAAAGAACAAAAACATTATTCGATATACTTATGTCTAAAATGAAAAATTTAAGTGTACTTATGTGTAAAATGAAAAATTTAACGTTAAAGTAGAAGCAACAACCGATTGATATACGTTTTTAATAAGTATTAATTTCATTTTTTGAATGCAAAATGTATACTATATATTTAATCTATCTTTTTACTAATATTTTAATTTTATCGTTTTTAAGTAATTCGAAGGGTGAAAGTATCAGTATTAAGTCCGAAACAGTTGACCACATATACATCATTGTTTTTAAGTTACCTAAAGGGTGAAAGTATCAGTATTAAGGACGACTTTAACCAAACTCTGGTTAACTTAGTTGGCGATTAATTCAACCGGCCATTTCTATCGATGCAAATTATCTTTAATCTCGGTTCTAATTCTTAGAACCAGAAAAAGATAAAGATCTAATTCTAATTCTCTTTTTTCTAGTTCTAATTCTTTTTTATTTTTTTTCTAGTTTTAATTGTTAGAACTAGAAAAAAATAAAAAGTAAAATCGAGATTAAAGTTAATCTACATTGGTAGAAATGAACATTACAGCAAAATTTCTAGCTATATATAATCAGGTATTTCTAATTTAATCTTCGTTTCCATATATCAAACAATAGAAAATTGATAATTCTATCCATGTTAACAAAACACTGTAGATATTTCTTAACAAATTAACCGTCGATTAAGTTAATCAAAGTTTGATCAAAGTCACCCTAAGTCCAAAATAATTAAACATCATTGTTTTTAAGTTATCTAAAGGATAAAAGTTCCATTATTAAGTGCGAGACAGCCAAGCACCATTGTTTTTAAGTTATTCGAAGTATAAAAGTATTATTATTAAATATTAGTGTGATAAATTAAATATGACAACTTAATATCTCTCCGATAATATTTGTTTTGCTTTATAGAGATCATTTTTATACATTTACATGTGTAGGAATACAGGGCCATAAGGCTGATTATTGATAGGGAATCGGGATGATTAAGAGAGTAGTGGAGCGGTCGTGGTTTAGCAAGCGAAGGTGCTAAGCGTGGAAAGCGAGGGATCCCGAGTTCGAGACGCAGTATCGGTTCCGTAATTTTTTCCGTCTCCTACACATGAAAAGATTTTGTCTTCAAATTGAATATTTTCGGAGGTGATACGTGATACGAACACAGTGTAATATTAACAAAATAATTTTATGACTGTGCTTTTGAGGCTTCCACGGGTATTTTTTCTTCAAAATAGTTCCGAAGTTTTCGGGTTATCTCCGTGTCTTGATCCATCATTAATGCCAACGTTTCGTGAACATTGCAGTTCACTTCATCAGGGCGAGAAACAGCCTGATACTGGCTGCGGTCAACTTGATGCTACAAATGCTCCGAAGCGTTCAATTGACCAATCAGAATAAAGAATTCTATTAATTGACCATTACAGGGTTGGGCAAAGTGATGTATTATACTGTATAATACTGTAAAATACCATGTATAATACCATTTATAATACATGGTATTATACCATGTATAATACTTTATACATGGTTATGTTTATTACTGTATAATACTTTATAATACCATGTATAATAAAATATATAATGCTCACGTATAATACGTGCCCAACTCTGTTGACCAATCAAAAAATGCTTCAGAGCATTTGTAGCACCAAGTTGACCGCAGCCACTGTCAGTTAATAACTGTAAATATACTGTCAGTATCAGGCTGTTTCTCGCCCTGATGAAGTGAATTGCAATGTTTACGAAACGTTGGCATTAACGATGGATCAAGACACAGAGGTAACCCGAAAACCTCGGAGCTAATTTTATGACTGTAGAACTACGGGATATCAAGTACAGTATATGATATACAATTGATGTACAATATATAATGTGCAAAATTGATTTATAATAAAAATTTTTTTATATAATGGGAGCTTTATATAAGATTTTTTTAATATAGTTTTGCATTAGTTATATGATCAGAAAATAAATTTATGTAAAAAATTCTTGATTGTTTATCATGTACATATTTATAGTCTTAACTATAAGTTATTGAATTGTTTTAGTATGCACTTTAAACATAAGCGAGCTTTATACATTTCATACGGTGATATTGTAAACATTTTAACCAACAGACTCATATATCGATTTAAATAAAGACAAACTTTTGTAAAAAACTATTTATTTTCATATGGCAAATGATTCAAAGACATGTATCACTTGTTCATCGGCAGGGTATTATACATTTCGATCTAGGAAAGCCTATTTTATTCGAGCAGCAGTTTAGCCTCATTTCCGTTAACTTTCTTATTGATACCATGCTGAACTGCGAACTCATGTTTCACACTGGCGAACAGAATGTCGGTGAGCAGGAAAATTTGCGCTATGGCGAATGCCAGTGTTACCCCGAAGTAAAAATTAGCGTTCGCCGATCTGGAGTAGATCCACTGATGCCACACGGTCGGAGCGAAGACCGTGCAAAACAGTACAAAACAGCCCACAATGAATCCCTGTTGCATATCTAGAGGAAAGCAAAATACATGTTTAAAAAATTTACACTGTTCTAAATTGTATGATAAAAATATTGGAAATTCGACTTACGTTGGAACAAGTGCTTCCACAGCGGCAGTAGAGAGATATAGAAGCCGACGTCTCCGATGCACGGATAGGATTTGAAAATGGCAGCTATCGCTAGGTAGGAAAACGCCAGTAACATCGGGTCGCGTCGTAATCGCAGTGCCAGGGGGACTATGTACAGCAAACTGACGTTTATCTGAAAGGACGCGATGAAGAGCCATCTGAAGTGCTCGAACATCTCCGTGAAGAAGTACCAGTACAGCCCGATATTCGGACGTAAATCGGGAACAGTTAAAATGAAGCCAATGGTACTCCACAAGAACGACCAACTTCCCATGATGCAGTAAGAAATGGCGAATAGAGCCGCCAAAATGCTCATAAATGCAACTAGCATTGTAACAATACTAGTTTTTCTGTTTTTCGCCGTACTGGCGACGTAAATAGTTGCTGGTACCATGAGTGACACAGGATAGAGTCCTTGCAGCGTCAATAACGCTATCGATGTACAACTCCAGAGCACGGAGCGTCTTGTCATTGATACCAATGCGATCGAATAGAGCAGATTGGTAAAAACCGTGGTCGTCAGGCCAATGCAGTTCAATATTATGTACGGATTGAACAGATATGCTGCTGAAACGTACAGAGCAGATGTGCTGGGTGCGTCTTTAGGCTTGTTACTCTCATCCTTCTCCTCTTTTCTCTTCGTTGCCTGTAATTTAAAGTAGACATTATGTACCTCTATCACAAAGATTTCAAACTAGATAAATTTAAATTTCAACCAACCAGCTCAATCGCATAATGCTTTGCCGCAAGAGCAAGGCACAGGGCGGTCGTTAGGTCGACGGCGACAAACAGCAGAAATAATGCCCACTGAGGTAAGTATTCCTGCATCAAGTTGAACACGTACAGGCCGATCGGAGTCTCGTGAAACAGATCCCCCTCGTACGGGTCTATGCCGAACTTGTGCAGGTAAACTCCTTCGGTTACTGAAAGATCAGGAATGCATTAAACCACGTTAGATTGCAAAATCGATCTTAGATTAATTAAAACTTAATATTTTACACATAAAAATTGACTAGACCGCGATATGTTTAAAACAATTCAAATTCAAGCTAGGCCACTGACGGTCATAGCAGATCTTAGTGCTCCAATAATATTAATGTGTGATTTTTCTATAAACTGCTTAATATTTTAGGGTTCGAAATAAAATCAGTCAGAAATAAAAACATTACACGTGACCACAAACCAGGCTCCGGTAGCCGGAGAGCGGGCCAAGGCAGGTCCGACTAACCTCTCTTCCAGGAGTTCAAGGCGGTCGACACCTCGACGCGGTTGCCGATGATCCTCTGGTACTCGGAGTTCATTATCAGCAGCCTGATGGTACCGGCCAGCGCGAAGTTCGACAGCCACTTTCTCGACATGATCCCTTACCTTCGCGTATCCACTACCACAATCGATTCATTTGTCTCGTAGAGTCCCGCTCGCGGACGTAACCTATCGCGACACCGGCGTCCGGGACGGCATATTTTCCGACGGGACAAGGCTGTTATCGATAAGCCGACGCTCCCGCGGACTCGGTCGTCACTTGATCCACGTCGCGATACGCCTAAACATCTACCTCGATTATCGCGGAGCGATCAGGAGCGATCATGCCGCGAACGCCGAGAGTGGCGAACGAAGAGATCGAGACGCCGTAGCCGCGTCGGTGACACTCCCGATACGTTACGCTTGTACACAATAAAATGCGCGTTCATTCATAAATTACGTTAGAGATACACTGCCGCGATTTCGATGGAAACTTGATCCGCCTTTGGACACTTACGCTGCCAATTGTCGCTCCATTGTTATAAATGTCATTTACGAGGGTATCAATTTCAACATCGAATCATGCGAATTTTGATCTACGTGTAGATTAAATTTAATAATTAATTACGGAACTGTATGAGGATAGTTGCGCAATGCGTAAATGTCCCAGGAACTGAATTATTATTATTATTATTATTGTAATTGAATGAATCAAACTGTGTTATCCCCGAAACTAATCAATCTTTCGTCAAATACACTTTTGCTAAATATTACTCCCAGAAAATTATTAATGAAAAATTAAAGCCTTAATATTTTTATAAACTTCTTGAAATTTTATTTAAAGAATTTTTTATACCTATTTGCAGCATTATTCAAATTTAATCATATATATTCTTCTATTTATTGGGACATCTCGTTTTTTTCAGTTCAATTAGTATTTACAATCAGCATGATAATTTCATTTAAAATTCTCTCAGTGTTCTTTCTTTCTTAAATTGATATGTTGGTATTTTTTTCGATCACATTTTTCGACAAAAAAATTTCATATAATACTAATTCTTTTCGTAATGCCTAATTATCAATTAATAATAATATAAAACTAATTGTGCCTTGTTATTAGCTCAATTATTGCAATTTACCTTATCACGTAAATCATTTTAATGAATAAATGATTGGTACGCCAACGGCAAAAAATGTGGAACGCTTCACGATTTTGCGTGTCATCCTTGCGCAGGGGCCATGCTAATCTTCTCTGTATCGTTCCAATTTTAGTATATGTACTGCCGAAGCAAGTACAATAATGTTCGTCCATCACATTCCTTATATAGTGAGTATCAGATTTAGATGCACTAACGAGAAATAGAAAGTTACATCTCACTCGCTGCCTAGCGGCGAAATTAGGCACTACGCTTGTAACATAACCTCAAAAACAAGCATGTAACTTGTGTCTCACCCGAGGGGAACCTACTAAAAACCCCCATGTAACTTGTGCATGTAACAAGCAGGATGATAACCATGTAAAGAAGAGGATTATTTAATGAGGATTAATCAAACATAAAATAATTTTCCTGGTAAGAGTCGATGTTTAGTGATGTTTAGTGTTGTCATAATTTAAATCCCAGTGTGCTCCTAATTCAAGAGTATAATATTGAAATAAGTGACATATGTTTAAGTGATTAACACATAAACTTCTGTCTGCTTTAAATTAAATATTACTCCCAGAAAATTATTTTAAAAAAACTAAAACGTTAATATTTTTAGAAACTTTTTGAAATTTTATTTAAAGAATTTTTTTATACCTATTTACAATGTTACTTAATGAGCATTTAATCATTGGGTATATATTTTTCATTTGTTGCTATAAAAGCTTCTATCTGCTTTAAATTAAATGATGTTCAATGGCATTTGCTTCTTTGATTATAGATTTATTGGGAATTATGCGATTGACAGGATGGAGATACCGTGTGTTTGTCGGAGGTTTTTTCGGACTTATAGGTATATGCTGTTATGCTTCCATGATACGACCTATGTTGAATCCTAAACCGTACAGTATATATCTTACTTCTTTTATAAATAATCAAATTTCGTACAATTAATTGTTACCTTCATTAATAATAACTTTTTTCAGAGAGAATTAGAGAGCAAGCCTTCTCAGACAAACCCAGGTAGCTTAACTCTGTGAAATTAGATTGAAAATTCCTGTAGAATTATTGGACGTGTTAATTGCACGTTACGATGTTACGTAAAGTTTCTTCCTGTATTCGCAAAAATTCTATAAAGGACAGGTGATAAATATAAAATTAAATGGATTGTTTGTTGTATAAAATAAATGTCTGTTAATATTTATTAAAACTGTATAATTAATTATGGAAAGTACATAAGTCATAAAAAGAGATTGTATTTGAAGACTCCATGGGATATATTGACTTTCCCATGACTTATGCATTTTCCACGTAATCGGCGACTCGATTACCTGTACAATTATCACATACAAGAAATTTCGTTCGTAAACCGACTAGAAATTTCGTTGCAAGTATATAGCCTTGTAACTATACACACATGCACACGTAGTAGGCCTTATGTTAAAAATCTTCATCATCGCACACGTCAAGGAAGACGTCGAATGCTTGCCGATTGCAATTGCCTTCCGCGGTGAAGACGTACTTGTGAAACGTCCCGTCCATACATACAGCTGAAATTACAATAAAATGAAAGAATGAAGGAAGAAGCTGAATGTATCAGTGATATATTTTTTCGAGATAAATATGCTACCTATCACAGAATTATGTGTGCCAAACGCGCAAACGCACGCACACTCCGGAGGTACCGTGAAGGTTGCCAATGCCCACTGACTTTCAACGTAATTGCCCAAGAAACCCATGTTCGAAAAGCTAAAAATGAAGTAATAATATAAAATAAATAAAATTATGCATTTGTTGCATAGTGAAAGCAAATATTCATCTGTTTAGAAAGTAGCATTGTTCACATACGTGGATCGTCGATTCAAACTGGTATTTTTCAGGGCAAATATATGCACTGTCCCTTTATCGCTCGAGACGCACAGGAATTCCGAGTCTCTGCTGAATGTTATGCTAAAAGAAACATTAAGAAACTGAAAAATACTAGTTGCACTATGACAATGCCTATAATGATAGTCATATGACGATGGTTCTTGTATACTGACCAGTATAGTGTAGCAGGATCGGCACCGCGCCTCAATTCAACCAATAAACTCCTGCGCACAGAGTCCCATACTCTAATTAAGGTACCTTGAACGGATGCAGTCGCGATCATGGTTCCATTTCCATTAACTGCCAGACATGCTAGTGCACCCTGTTATTATTGCAACACATACATAGATACGATAGTAAATACGATAGTTACATAAAATAAAACATTACTTGCATTATTAACCATTAAAATGAGTATCAAGTTAAAGCAACTAGAGCATTGGATAGCTTAGGGCCAATTTCACCAACCACGGTTAACTTAACCGGCCGGTTATTCCATTGGAATTGACCAATCGCATTTGTTAATTCTGCTTGACGACAAATGCGATTGGTCAATTCCAATGGAATAACCAGCCGGTTAAGTTAACCGTGGTTGGTAAAATTGGCCCTTAGTAATTGAGCAGTCATCAAATAAAAAAAGTCTGGATTTAATACTCAATCTTGCCATCTTGTAAACGTTTATAAAAAAATTTAAATGAAAAAATATTCTATTGTGCTAAAAATAAGAACTAAAAACAAATTCTAAAGTAATTAAGCAGCAAATCTTTATAATAATATTATATTCTTTGAAGGAAGAAAATCCAAATAGTAAAGTTAAAATACCTGATGCGCTGAAAGAGTAATGGGAGCACTAGAACTACCAGCTTCGGTAGCTCCAAGATCTACCAATTGTACACTTCCAATTTTGTGACCGGGAAAGGCCAACAATTGTCTCTGTGCTGTCGCGAACGTCGCTATTTCCACCAAGCCCGTTGGATTGTCTCTAGTTTCAAGCGTCAACAATCTTCGAACAGGTGTGGGAAACGAAAAGACATGAATCTCTCGCTGCAGCGCCACTATCATTCTATGACATAAGAATATTCCTCTATAAAATAGATATCCCATATACGGGAATTTGCAATGGGGAAATAATAGAATTCCATACTTATCCCTTCGCAGTCTGACTGCTTTAATGAGACTGGTAAAAGTGACTTCCATGACAAACTTCTTTGATATATCGTCGTAGAGCAGAACGGTGTTATCAGCAAATTTAGCACGGTTTCCACCGCCTACCACGGCAATCACGTTCGTCCTCCAGAGCATCTCGGCCATAGAGATGCTTCCCATTAAATCATTATCAAAATGCGCTTTCTCGACCAACGGGTCGACATTGTAGATTCTCAGTCCAGACTCCATACAGCATGTAAAACAACCTACAAAAGAGAGATAATGTGAATAGAAAAAAATATATATCCTCGGCTCAAACTTTTGGTTGCAAATTGACATTTACCTTGATCCTGATTGAATCTCAGGCTATGAATGCCTCTCGCAGCCATCGTGACTGTCGCAGTTGGTCAACAAAGCGTCAACGGTGCTAATAGGAGCAATTCTCTTAATAGAACTCGGGTTTCTTTTCTCTTCAGGGAAAATTGATTTTTAGCGGAAGTCTGAATTTCGAATCCATGATACACGGTTAATGTAGTGAGATAAATCTATTCAAATAGATAAATCTTTTCAATTTTTAACGCTTCTATTATTTACAGTCAACAAGTGCCTCACCAATGAGTATGATACGCAGAGAGAGAAACGAGGAACAGCGAATATTGGCCGCGTTCCGAAAATCATTAAAAAGAGGTACTGGCACTTTTTTGTCCATCTATCGTCAACATGTAATTGTCCAATAATTTTGACAATTTTTCGAAATTCTTGAAAGAAATATATTTCAAATATATCTCATTTTTTAATATATTTTATATTTCTTTCTTTTATTTCATTTTGTCTTAGGCTGCGGTCACATGATGCGTCATGCGTGATGCGGGATAGGCGTCCGTCATAGCAACAACCAATCAGAGCTATCCCGCATAACGCATCCCGCTTGATTTTCGTCCGCCCTGTGCACATGGTACGGAATTTAGCCAAAAATT
>NJRL01002573.1:0-23077 GCA_003063815.1 Aphaenogaster rudis
AACAATAAGTTATCTTATGATACAGAAAGACGATAACTTACCAGTGATTCACGCTACATGTAAGTAGTTTTCGTCTTTTAGTTCAGAGGTGCTAGTGTCGAATTCTCAATATGGCGACGCCCGTACAATGACCATACTTCTGCCTTGATACGGTATCTAGTTTATATATATCTATGATCGCTACACACTAGGACTGTTACTTTTTCGAAGCTTCGAAAGACTTCGAAGGAACTAAGGAATCTTCGAAGTTTCGAAGGATCGAAGCTTCGAAGCTTCGAAAGACTTCGAACGAACGAAGTTTCGAAACTTCGAAGCTTCGAAGGAATCTTTGAAGGTACAAAGCATCGAAGGTTCAAAGTTTCGAAAATTTTTTAAATCGTAAACTATCACACGCGAAGCGCGCGTCTGTGATGTTTAGTAACTAAAAAAAATGGGGCATAAATATAAATATGATACTTTACGACTTAACACATTTTTGGAAACTTCGAATCTTCGAAGCTTCGTACCTTCGAAGATTCCTTCGAAGTCTTTCGAAGCTTTGAAGCTTCGATCTTTCGAAACTTCGTTCCTTCGAAGATTCCTTCGTTCCTTTGAAGTCCTTCGAAGCTTCGAAGTTATCGAACTTCGATCAAAATTAATAGGCCTACTACACACTACTACATCAATATTGCACGCACACATTCGCAAAAAGGTAGTCAAACGAACGGTTTTTTTCTAGGCTATCAATCTGAATTTCAATGATTGATTGTTGTTTCTGCACTTATTCTGAACAGTGAAAGTGTTCATTTTGTCCATATAACATACAGAACTTTTCATGTAAGTAAATATTTCACGAACTGACAGCTCTACCATATATACCGACTAAAATATTATTTTTACATTTTTTTTTTAGTTTTAACACAAAATGATAGTTTCCACTGTTCATTAGTATGTATACTTTAATTCTGTAAAAGGATTTTGCGATCTATAAAGCCAATTCAAAGAAAGTTCCTTGAACGTAATGTCGGTAATTCCCATCAGTATAGGATCCCCTTTATGTTTTGTCTTTCTGTATAATTTTATATCATATTTATGGCTTGATTACCAACTATTTGCAATCGATATTTGTTCGGTAGCGTTGAACACGCTGATAATATAAGTAATAATTGGGCTCCGCGCGTTACGTTGAGCCGTGAGTGCTGTCGAATTTCGGGTCTAATCGTGGTCGTTCGATACTTCTCGAAAAATCGCGATGGTGGGATGATCAAGGGTAGATCGCGGGAGAAAGGGCGAGCGATCGACACTGCGTCTAAAGTAACCGAACGTATAACATATTTTCTGAAATACATAACGACAATCGAGAGCAGCGAGCGATAATTTGTGTGAGATTGACTGTAAATCCAATGGATTCATAAGGCCGTCTATAATAAATCTTTATACGAGAGAACTGAGTTGATTCTTAAAACCAACGTCGTATGGAAACCCGCGGCGGAATTCAAGTCGAGGCATCGGCTAACGATCGGGCGATCGGCTGCCGGCGAGAGCTGCCAGATCGTGGGACGTGGGACCCCCCACCATCTGGCGCGGATCTCACCACTACATGCAAACAGCATACATGTGTGTCGCTCAGCGCGCCGCTGAACGACACACGTATATGCTGTTTGCATGTAGTGGTGAGATTCCGCGCCAGATGGTGGGGGGTCCCACGTCCCACGATCTGGCAGCTCTCCGGCGTCTGCTGGAGCACGAGCGACGACCGTTTGGAATCACATTCAATATTGTTTTAACTAATGAATGTATGTTTTATAGATTTACGCTTGATAAGGACCAAAATCAATGGTCGAAACGTCGCAAAAAATACTTATTCGATTAATATAGCCAGTTAAGGTTGAATAAAACATCTTTTTTGAAATAAAGATAGTTGTAAGTTGAATTAAAGCTTTAGTTACACTTGGAATTTTAACCGCCACCTTCACTCCATCACTCCGTAACAAAGGTATCAACTCCACTTTCTGTCGCTGTCAAAACACTTAAAATAAGCTGTCGCTGCCGAAGAGTGTGGCTACAGCAACACATAAAATAAGCTGTCGCTGCCGAAGAGTGTGGCTACAGCAACGCTTAAAATAAATTGTCGCTGCCAAAGAGTGTGGCAACAGAGAGTTGCCTTAATTTCGTCGATATTTTATCGACCATAAAGATCTTTCTTCTAAATGCCCCGAAAAGCTGAAAAACGAGTGCAGCTAAAGCGGCTCAGATTTCAAGTCAAACAAGCACTTGCTTTGAACCAAGATCCCTTTCCATTCTTTTCAAAACTCAAAAAATTAGAAGCTATGAAACAATCCCGAGAATCCGCAAGAAGTTTCCCTGTGCGAATTAACTCCAATTGATTCCAAAGTTGACCATCCAAATTATAAAAATATCCTTGAATCCGATCCCTGTTACGAAACCTACAAACAGCCACATCTTTCCGGAACCGATTAATTACTCAGTCCTTGTCCAAATCCCGGGTAAATTACTTAAATGTATTGATCCAAAAACGGACGACACACACACACACGCGCACGACACTGACCCTGCGACGTGACAGTCTGTTCCCGGGAATTCCCGGGAAATCGAGAATATAAAAAAATTCGCTTATACTCTTCAAATATATTCGTCTTTACCTAAGAGTTGCATACATAAGTATTAGGGCGCGGCCAGACTATGCGCGTTTTACGCGAATATTCGTGATTCGAGCATCGTTCATCCTTGTTTATCATTTGATAAACAACAAGGATGACATGACTCGAATCACGAATATTCGCGTAAAACGCGCATAGTCTGGCCGCGCCCTTAGGTATGCGTGCATGCGTGTGTGAGTAAGTGCGTGCGTTATAAATGAAGTCTGTAATTGATTCGTCCTCTGTGCGCGAATTAATTAAGTCTGGAGCTACGAAATCGTCAAATTGTTTTATGGGATACATCAGTGCAAAAGACATTTTTCACTCATTGAGAGTGACCAATGCTACATTGAATATGATAAAAGGAAAATTTAATCAATAAGAATTATACAGCGAGTTTTTCGTCAAAACAAAAGCCACAAACATAAATGTAATTAAAAATCACAATCCGGAATTGCTGTAGTATGAATATATGTATCTTTTCTGATCAACGTCTACCGATTAAATGAAACATTAGCAGAGGAGCGCAAGCGAATATTTTTATTTTATTGGTTATAGATGTTTTCGAAAGTTATGTACAAAAACAAATCTTTTTTTCTTTTCATCAAGTCTTAGCAAGTCTATCAAGAATATTGGAATAGCAATTGTCTAATAGTTTAGTATCGATATTTAAGTTTAATCCATTTTTTGCTCTTCTATGTGAATAATTTCTGGTATGTATCTCTTACTATAATTAAGTTCAATAACCAGTATTTTGTAATTTCCCCAATCAAAGGAATGGTTTTATGTTCTAATGTATATTTTTTCGCTAATTACTGAACGTTTTAAAGGATCTAATTTTATATTATATCTATATGTTCCTTAATTTTTATTTTTAATATAATAATTACAAAACCGTGAATTGTAACAAACAATTAAAATCAAAAGCGGCCAAATGCGGTCGTAGCAGATCTTAGTGCTTATTAATAATTTATGTGTGATTTTTCTAGTTCTTTTAAACTACGCGCTGTTACTTTCGGACTTAAAACGCAGTTCTTGAAAACCAGAAAAGTAATATCACAAATGATAATGATGCTTACAAGCATCTGTAAGATCCTCTCTCCCCATCCCACCCCGAAAAACTGTAAAGAAACTTATTGCGAAAAATATTATCTCAGCCAGGTTTTGAACCTGGACCTCCCTACAATCCGGGCGGGCGTCTTAGGCAGTTCGACCACCGAGGCATGTGATAATATTTGATATTACTTTTCTGGTTTTCAAGAACTGCGTTTTAAGTCCGAAAGTAACGGCGCGTATAGTTTAAAAGAACTAGAAAAATCACACATAAATTATTAATAAGCACTAAGATCTGCTACGACCGCATTTGGCCGCTTTTGATTTTAATTTTTTATTTTTAATTGTCTCTTGGCTTGATCAACATATGAAGCACAATCCTTGCAGTTTATTTTGTAAATTACGTTATTATTTTTTGTTGGTTTATTCTTGTCCTTTTGTGCCTTGATAAACTTGTTGAGCTTGTTTAGACCCCCTGGAATCAGCAAAAAATTAAGCATTTGCTCTCCTTTTGAATAAAGAATGGACAAAGTTGTGCTAACCTTGCCGACCTCTGCCCTAATCCATAGAATTATAACTTTAAACAGTGTATAAATTTCAAATTATAAGTATTCCAATTCTGGAAGTAATATTTTGAATCATGCTCCCTCCTGGAAAAAATCCTGCGGACGCTCTTAGAAATAATAAGTATCATTATTATTATTAAGGCCCCTGGATACTCTCGGCTAATACAGCGATCGAGTGTCGCGACGCCTACTGGAGAAAATTCGTAGCTTGGTATGCTCACAGCTTGAAATTGCAAGATAAACTCCTTATTGGTAAAAATACACAGCGAAAAATAATGTATTTCAATCCGCGAGTCTCCGAGCTTTTTGAGCCTCTCATTTCTGATCATGGATAATTAATTTTAATGCGATGAAATAAATGAAAACACGTCAAAAAGTGTACAATTGTCTTGCGGAAGATCTCATTGGTAAAATAACTCCTTTATCGTACCAAAAGTGGTTCATTAGTGAGCTTCAGTGTGTTGGTTATGTTAATGTGATATCTATTGCCTCAAGTAATAATCCAATAAAGTACCATAAACCGTTTTCCAGAACAGTGCTACTTTGACCGCATCAGCTGTCAATTACTCGTGTTTTTCATTGCACTGTTAATACACTTATTATATTAGGACTAGCAAACTAATGAGCAGATAAACGTACAATATGCTTTCCTCTTTCATTTGAGCCCTTATATTCAATCGTATGGTGACTCCTTCTTATTTGAGATCTTCCGTAAGAATTGTCCATATTTCATCGTCTCTGACGTCACAATTCAAGATGGCTGACATGAGTATCTAGGGGCCTTAAATGATGATTATCAATTTAATCTAACGTGATATTACTATTTCTGGCTTTAGCTAAAATGACTGCGTTTCAAGACCGAAAAGTAATCGGCACGTAGTTGGCTGAGCTATAAAATATATATACATTTACGCAAAAAAAATATTATTAGGCAAAAAAGAACCAGCCAGACCGAAAATAGCCTATATCTTTATATATTGCGTTAGTCATGTATTCGATCTATATTTACTCATTAAATTTTTAATTTCGCAAAATTTCCCGTTATTATCGTTTCAGTTTTGAAACTTCGCAGAAAACAAACGCCAAAGTGCGCAAGCGTTGTTTCTCAGTGGATCGACTCTGATACAATTAATATTGACATTTTCTGTTAGTAGTCTAACACTAATCGTATATGATTGATGTTATACTTTCACGTCATTATACTTCTGTTTTAAAGCGTCTCACGTTGAATGCTATCAGCGAAAGCTATTGTCCTACCATGCAAACCCTTGTCGAGCAACAGCAGCTTTGTCGGTATATAGTTACCGCAATGTGAGCACGTGGCACGGACTGGCGACTTCGTCATATTGATCGACCTGAATCCGCGCTCCGGACGGCGCGTTGACTAGGGCGCTTGTCAGTACTCTGAAAGCGCTTGTACGCTGCATTTACAGCGTAATCGCGACCGCATAGTCGCATCGTGGCATTTCGCGAACTGCATCGTGCTGCATACCCTCGTACCCTCGTTACGTACAGTTCCACTGACGCTATGCATCGGTGATGTAGACTCGTCGATAGACGCGCTAGGGTGTTTGAGCTCGAGGAAGGTGTAGGCGCAGAGCAGTGCCGGAGCTTGTTAGAGGGTCGACAATTGAATCTGAGATTGTGACACGACACGCGAGGGACAAGAACCAATAAGAAAAATAGACTTTGTGTTCAAGGCATCATTTAAAAAAGACAGCAGTGTTGTCACCAGAAAATCAAACTTTCTAGACTCCGTGGTGCAATAAAAGTATGTGCGAATTGTGATTAGGCATGTGAATGCGTTAAATCTGCTTTGCAGTTTGTTTTACAAGTGACGCATTTCAAATTTTGTGCAGTTTTGCCCCATATTTTAGTCATTATAGCTAAATATCTTTTAATTGAATTATTATTAAATAACATGAGATCTGGATATTCTACATAACTATAAATAACATATAAAATGTAAAGAATTTAATCTGTGAAATTAAACTTGAGAATTTTCGAAAAAAATTAGATAAATGATCAGCAATTCTTGTTGTTGAATAAAGTATAATAAATATTCAACAAAGAAGATGTTGCCATATAAAAGGAAATTAATATTTTAATATATTTAATATAATTAATAAATTATTAATTTTTGTGAAAGAAAAATATAGACTATTTTAATCTTTTAAAAGAATTATAATAAATTTAAAAAAGAGAAAAAATATTTTTATAGCGTTTCCTTATTATTTCAAACATTTTGATTACATAACTGTTTTTATAATAATGTTAAATTTATATCAATTTTTTTTAATTTACGTACTTTTTGCAATACAATGATATTTATTCTAAAATATGGGTATGGCATTTTATAGTAGAATATACTAATTGATTTAAGTAAACGATATATTTATTAATCAATTTATTATTCAATACTAAGTATAACTTAAATGTAAAAATCATTTAGTACATAAATATTCAACATTGCAACTTAATGCCATATAATTACTCAACAATTTATTACTATTATCACGAAATACTATAATTCTAAGTTTCGTGACCAGTTAAACGATTTAGTGCGTTATTATCTCATTGAGCTGCTAAGTGTCTTAAATTAAGCATTTGTGTTATGATAGTTCTCACGCGCGTGTTAGTATATAAACTCAGAATGAAGAAGTAAACATTTCCGGTGACTAAATATCAACAGTAATTAACAAAATTTGAAGTAACTAGCATAAACCAATTTTTGTTTAACATTAATTAAATGTTATCAACATAACAAAATATTTATTAATAGCGCAAAACGTGAAATAAATAGGAATATTTTAACAAATAAGTTAAGTATATAATTAAAATAATATTATTATATTATCAAAAATTTTATTTGTGTAGAATTTATAAAAAGACTATATAATTGAAATTTGTGAGAGCTATTATATTGTTATATCTAAGATAACTGAGTATAAAAAATTAATCTAGCTTAAGCTCTTACTTTTTAATTGTACAATTTTACAACCACTTTGTCGTTTAGGTAGTTCAAAGCGGAATGGATGAAACATATTTATTATAGATGACACTCTAGCGCAAAGTTGGATCTGTATATCTTCAGAAATTGCCCTAAATTTAATTTGAAGACCGATTCGTAATTTCAGGGTCGGCTTGAAATATACGGCTGAATCAGCTCGCACTAATCGCTACTCGATGTTTGAGAAAGTCTCGACATGATGCGAAGCTAAACAAAGTGTAAGGAGATCCTGCCGCTGTCAGCATGTGGACAAATCACTTGATAGTGGGTGAGTGCGTTCTCGATGAGCTTCCCATTTAATTCCTGAAGATTCTTCTATATTTTAAGAAGATAGCGTTGTCGAACTGAAAGGTTTCTTCCTTACGAACTAGGCTTCTTCCTTACAAAAATATCGATCATATTCAATTTTTACATTTTGAAATTAGAACAATTATTATAATCCTGTCGCTTGGAACTCGGACAGAAAAATCCATATATTTAACGTATCTGTCAGAATATTTGTCCTTTTAACATTTTCGCAACCGGCAATTCTAGCGCGTGACCTAAAGCTGAGAGCCGCGTGCAATTTACAAAAATCTACAGCTGGTTGCTGCAAGGTTCTGGCATTAAAATAAGAATGAAAATGAAAAAATTGTTTTATAATATTATGCTTGTAACCACTTGTTGTTTAAAATTGAAAAAAGTTTTCACGTTATAAATTTAAATAGAAAAAACTTTAAATTTGTAAAAACAGGAATATTGAAATTCAAAAAAACTTTTAAAATTTATTAAATATGTTTAAAAAACATAATAAAATACTTTTACAAAAAATAAGATTTAATATTTCTTTTATATACACTACCGTTTAAAAATACTTGTCCACTCTAATTTCTACATAAATATTTTTTATGTGTAATTTTTATTGTAATTCTGTTATATTCTCTTTATATGTAGAATTACAAATTTTGATCTATCAACATTATTATTACATTCAATGTCCACTCTTGAAATTGTTCATTAATCTTTTGAATTTCTATCATTTAATTAATCCCTTCGGTGGCATTGACGCAATAATGCGCGGGATAAAACTGTGACCAGTGTGGCATTGACGCAATAGTGCGGTTGTTCGTTGACCGGTCGCGACTCCGCGCACTAATCTAGCGATAAGTTATCGTGTTACGATATGACCGGTCGGGAAGGAGGAAAGAAGCGGAAGCATAATTTCTGTCCTTTTAACAAATAGAGTTTATTCACTGTCTTGCACAATAGATAACCGAAATTTAGTGCTAATTTCCGAGACTCGACTTCCCAATTCGTACCGAACTTGCGTCACGTCGAAGCGGCTTGCGAGATGAATCTGGTCTCCGAGCCCGCGTTTGCGAAGAGAATCGCTTCCACGTATTTAAGACGATTCCTAGTATTGGAACCAATTAGAGGGCATCTTCTCAGAAAATGACCAAATAAGGTAATAACCGAGAGTATTGACACTCTAATACATTTAAAGCTCTTCACGTACGTACGCTGTTATGATTTAGGCGAAGGGTAGGTCGAGTCTCGCGAATAATCTTTGTAGCCGCAGAATAATTCGATGTGAAATTTACCGAATCCGAAACAGCGGTAGTGTATATCACTTTTTCGTATACTTTTTTAAATATCTCTTTTTGTATATTCTTTTTTTGAATTTTACCTCTCTTTTTTCAATTCCGTTTAAACGTTTATTTTAAGGAACTTGAAATCAATTGATTGCTAGTTAACTGCTGTTATCATAAACACGAATCATAAATAAAATAAAGGAATGATCGGGCTAATTGGAGGCGGCGCGGTAAACGATGCACAAATTCTTATGAAATTATTTAATGGTAAATAAAAATAGTATAAAAATGCGTATAAAAGCGAACACTTCGGCTAATATTTTTAGCCATCTTCAACAGAAGAGAACATGGATTAATGAAGCTTCCTGCTTTGTTAAGCGCATATTGCTGCGGTCCAAATGTGAGATAGCCAACAACAATTCTCCGAGATTGTAAGGAGCGTTATCCCATCAAGTTTCAAGGCTGAATATCATTGGTTAAGTGCATCTCAAGACCACAGCAAACGCACATCAAAGTAAATAAGTCAATAAATTTGTGAGGTCCAAAGAAATAATAAAATAATAAATATCAAAAGAAAATGTAGTTAAAAATTTAAAAAGTAAAAGTAAAAATAAATTAATTAATTAAATCAAGTAGGTAGTCAGTAATTAAAACTTAATAAATAGAAATAATAAGAAAATAACGAAATGGACCACACAGTTAAAAGTCAAGAAATATCTTCAAGACCTTTTACTTTTTGACTTTTAACTGTGTGGTCCATTTCATTCTTTTCTTATTATTTCTATTTATTAAGTTTTAATTACTGACTACTTATTGACTTGATTTAATTAATTTATTTATTTCCATTCTTATTTTTTAAATTTTTGTCTACATTTCCTTTTGATATTTATTATTTTAATCTTTAAACCACACAAATTTATTAAGTTATTTATTTTGATGTGCATTTGCTGCAAGTCTTGAGATGCACTTAACCATTGGGTACCATCCAGCCTTGAAACTTGATGGGATAATGCTCTTTATAATCTTGGAGAATTGTTGTTGGCTATCTCACATTTGGACCGCAGCAATATGCACTTAAGGCGGGAAGCTTCGTTAATCCATGTTCTCTTCTACTGAAGATAGCTAAAAATGTTAGCCAAAATGTTTGCTTTTTATACGTATTTATACTATTTTTATTAACCATTAAATAATTTCATAAAAATTTGCGCATCAATTACCGCACCGAATCCCATTAGCCCGATCATTCTTTTATTTTATTTGAAATTATTAGAAGTTCTACCATCATTATTATTTATGAATCGTAAAGTCATCTGCGGCCTTATAAATATAAATGACATAAAATTACGTCAGCGGCAAACAGTTATAAATTTTAAAATGACGTAAAATTACGTCAGCGGCCGCAAAAGTATTAATGTTTAACTAACTTTGCGCACAAATGTTAAAATACAAATAAATATGTATATCGTAATTATTTATACGTCAGGATATTATTAATCCTGGAAATCTAACCATGCAAATTGGTTACGGTTTTACTTGCAATTACTATGAGTCTTATTACGATCTAGAAATCATAGGTCTTATATATTAGATCAATCAACATACGTACGGCCGCTGCTTCCGTGCTGCTAGGTACGTGGACAGGTACATACGTAAGACTTATGAAGAAAGATTGCATTTGAGAAATATAGAGGACTGAGGGATAAAGTTATATCACATATCGTTACTTTATTATATAATTAAAATTATTAATAGATTAAATCAATAGTGTTATAAATTATATTTAAGATATGAGTCCTCTCTATTTCAAGGGAAATGCAAAGGTATTTTCACAAAAATGCGTCAGACATCTCCAAATTGTTTCGGTTCACTAATGTAAATAATTGTCGTTAAACGTCTCATGTATGGGAAAACTTGCAATATATTACAAAATATAATAATATAAAAATTATGTTTAATATTTATGTATTATGTTTTATATTAAAAGTATTTGTTTTTATTATTTATTTTATCTATATTTTTATACTCGCTGCATTCCGCACATACTTTTTTTATTTTTTTCACCCTATTCTCTGCATCTTATATACTCCTTATGTATATCTTCTAAACATACTTTTTATGTGATATTTTATTATACACTACCAAAAAACCCAATGTTTCTTATAAACAATAACAGATTTTGTACATTTGTATAATAGTTGCCTAAATATAGCATGTAGGCAGAAGAATATCAATATAATTCGTATTTATAATATTACATGGTAATCTGTTTATAAATATTAATTATAGCAGTCTTTATTCAATATGAATATATAAATTATAAATATAAGAAGTAAAATTCACAATCGCTCTCGATATTTAAATAGTTTTTTTTACCGCGCAGAAGTTGCTAATCCTTTGGCCTTTCACATTGTCGCGTATTAAAATATCAAAGATATATGAAAGAATTATAAAAACCTGAAGTAATTAAAACATAGTTGAATTACTACCTACGTCATATTTTAAATATACACACGCATTATTTTTAACTGGAACAAAATTTTATTCAAACGTCTATCACATTATGTGAGATTTCCAGCTTTTGTTTATTCAAGCTATTTTTTCCAAGACAAAAGATTGCTCTATAAGCGTATGATATGACATATGTTTCAAGGCTCTTTTAAAACTATACGACCAAGTTTGATTTCTAAGTCACGTCCTAGATATTGCCACTTATTGTTCTATACTTTTCTATATACTTTCTATATACGTATTCACACATACTGCATGTATGCCATATTTTATATCCTATACTTTCATACTTTATCCTCTATCACCAATTCTTTACTATATACCTCATAATCTGCAAGAGCAAAAGCGCAGCAAGATTAGAATCATCCAGCGAACCGAAAAATCCGGACGTGACTGCCGCATGGACCCTCTTTGATCAATCGAGTGGTAGCATTATTAGCTAGCACAATTATCAGCGATCCTCAACATCGTTAATACCGGTATGCTAGAGCCGCCCCTGTTGAAAATTTCCAGGTGGATTCTTATGGGAATCCATGAGAATCCATATGGGATATTCAAAATCTATGTGTGAAAATCCATATGGATATTCATGTGGTATGGTATAATTATATAGGAATTTATATAGGATATTTAATGGAAATCCGTAAAATTATATAAGAATTCATATGGGAAATCAATATAATATAATCAATATAATATTCTTATATGGATTCCTATATGTATTCAAGTATGGATTTCCAGTATTGATTTCCCATATGGATTTCCAGTATTGATTTCCCATATGGATTCTTATATAATTTTTACGGATTTCCATTAAATATCCCATATAAATTCCTATATAATTATACCATATCACATAAATATCCATATGGATTTTCACACATCATGTGGATTCCTATATAGATTTTGAATATCCCATATGGATTCTCATGGATTCCCATGGATTCCCATAGGAATCCACCTGGAAATTTTCAACAGGGGCGCTATAGAGATTAGTAGCGGTTGTAATGGTAGTCGCAGCTACTGTAGCCGTTGTATAATAGCGCTAGTTTTATCGCTTGCGTTACCATAGATAACACCAAATTACTTAAGCTAGCAACCTGCGCACATTGCCGACGCACATTGCCTAAAGCAGTAACGAATCTTTCGTTTTCAGCGGCAATTGTACTCGTGGTTGCCAACATCTGTCATGCGGAATGCCAGAGTGAGTGATTAAGCCAGCTAACTCTCCTCGGTATGCCCGTACCGTGTTGTCGGACTCGTTAGGAACTCGCTAGGAACTCGATGAAGTTCGATGAAGCTCGTCCGTGGCTAAGTGACTCTTATATCCATATCTGAGTGGAAAAGCGTTTTACGTCGGGAATAATCCGGTCGAAAGTGCTTTCGTTCTAAACTGGACAAGAATTGCACGAAAAACGTTTTGCTTGATGAGGCATATAGCTATTTCAACTATCAAATGTCGAATTTTTGATAAATCATAAGAGGTTTTTGTAAATCGTAAGTGTCGTTCGGCAATTGACGAATTAATCTTATTCTCGTCCAGTTTCATCGAGCACAATCACATCACCCAAACGTGTGCTTCTGTATTGTGCCGTGAGAAGCGAACGATGCTTAATATCTCATTTTTAGAATTCACGCGCGCGCCCATCGATACGCAAAATCTTATATGAAGGATATGCACTCGGGAAGCTATGTAATCGCAAAGTGTAAAAAACTTTTCAAAATAAATAATTAACTCGGATTAAATAATTCCGAATCACGTATTTAATAATTTCGATCTTATTATTATTGGTTAGTCATTTTTTTACAATAATAGTTTGTAATCTTATAAGTCTATCATATCCATTTATTTAGCGTTAAATATATCTTAAAACTTAGCTATTTATAAATTGAGACATATATAATGTCCATTATATGTATATTACATTAAACTAAATTTATTATCAGTTATTAATTATTTTTGTTATTAACACAATATTAAAGTCATGTTTAGCACTAAATGTAGGATGGCAGCAAGAACTATGAACAAATTGGGCATTGTTAACTCTTTAAGGCCCAATGTATATAATTATGTACATTCGAGTTGAGTCTTTCCAAATGTTTTGTATTGATAAAGTAGTGTATCTGTCGGTATAATATTCTTGATCCGCCCTAAATGGAGCTAGATTAACTATCTCAATTCGTAAAACAACGGAGTTCCCGCTAAACAAGCCACTATTGTGATCGTTGATTGTAAATTTTATTCAAACGGAACCGATGCCTGGGCCTTAAAGGGTTAAAGATAAATAGCTGCCATATACATATATATATATACATATATATATATATAGATGGATTATCATATTTTTGGATTTTGCGTACATTCTTTCCCGAGTGCGATAATGATGTATGGTCTTTGAAAGCGTATCTGTTTCACAGCTCGTTCCATTTACTGCTACGAATGCGATTCATGGACGGATCTCCGATGCAAGGATCCTTTCAACTATACGGCACTACCCAGGGACCAGCCACCGCTGATGATATGTAACGGATGCTGCGTAAAAATGGTCCGCAACGCAAAATCACGTAAGTATTTATCTTTGTTATAAAAATTCACTCTCTCTAGATCATTAAAATGACCATTAAATTATCCATAAATCATACTAAACTTTAACTGATTAAACTTGAAAGAACAAAAAACAAGTATAAAAGCTCCCAGATAACAATCTAAGGTACTTTGAGGAAGCCAACGTTGTTAAAGCGCAGAATAAAAAAATATATTTATAAAATTACATTACGTAAATAAAATATTACAAGCAAACTTTCGAAATCCCAATGGATTCTCCTCTCTTCCCCATAATAGCCGACTTACAATTAGTTTTATAAGACTTGGAAACTCTAGCTTTCAAAAAGTCATCTTTCACCCCCACTTTCTATGTCAGATATGTGGATGACATAGCCCTCACAACTCCCACCGTCCAACTTGGTAAATTATTGGAAATATTTAATTCCTTCCACCCCAGACTTTAGTTTACTATTCCAGGTTGGAGATGATATTTTTAATTTTCTAGATCTTACACTTTACATCTTACCTATAAACAGGAATGGTAAGTTTTTGATTGGTATCGCAAACCTACCTTTTCTGGTCGATACTTGAATTTTCATTCTTGCCATCCTATAAGTCAAAAGAAAAACACAATCGTAGATTTAGTGGACAAAGTTCTATTACTTTCACATCCAAGCTTCCACAATAAAAACTTTGATTTAGTAGTCAACATTCTGTTAGATAATGGCTATCCTCTCAATTTTATATATTTTCGATTATTAAAAATAAAATTTCAAAAAGAATTCCACGAATTGAACAACCAAACAGAAGAATTGTCCACAGTTTCTCACGATAACATAAATCAGCGATACCTTACCATTCTGTATGTTCCCCAATTGGTAAAAAAATTTAAGAAATTAACCAAAAATTGTTAGACTCTATTTTTATCTTATAAGGGCATAAATAAACTCAATAGATTTATTGAAGTACAATAAAGGATGTACTTCCTCTATCTTCTCGTTTAAACGTTGTTTATAGAATTAATTATTTAGACTGTAATGCCTCTTATGTTGGTCAAGGTTACTAAAAAATAGAATATCGGAACATAGAAACCACATCAATAGAAACACGACACAACTATCGGTGATTACTTAATCGCGTCAGTTCTTCTCATGAGTTTGATTAGGATAATGTTAGAATTTTGAATGAAGAAATTCAATATAAAAAAGGCTCATTTCTGAAATGGTATACATTAAAAAACAAACTAATGGATTCAATCTACAAAGCGATACGGAGCTTCTTGATCAAATTTACCTCGAACTAACTAATACTTTGTAAACATGAGGTTCCCTATACGATACAACGCACTTACATTCCATCACTTTGATCTCAAGGGAGGGGAATGTGTTTATAACTGCCTGTCTCTTTTTGATAGCATCACATTGTTAGCCTATAATTGTTGTAACGTGACATCTGCGTTCTTCTCTATTCACTTAAGTCCTTGATTTTCTAGTCTGATTTATAATTTTTGTAATTTAACAACACGGTTATACACATTTATTTTTAATTCATAGCCTATTCTTCAAATTTGGACACATTACAATCAATCGGCCATAATGATTTTAACAATTTGATTTGCTCACATGACTAAAATGGAGAGCGACGCTGATTCCATGTGTTATTTCTGTTTGTTGCACTGAAGAGGATTCAAACCGGAGTCGAAATGTTTGCGTTTTAATTTATGTAATGTAATTTTATAAATATATTTTTATTCTGCGCTTTAACAATGGCGTTGGCTCACATTGGCTTACTCAAAATACCTTAAACTTGAAAGGTTTTAAATAAAAAAATATCAGCGCAATTAAAATGTTTTAGTAAATTATGATATTGTAGCAAATACTTTTTAAAAAATTATGTAGTAACATACCTATATGTGTTCTACTGTATTACAGATAATAAATATAACTGTAAACTTAAATTTTTACAATCCGCAGGAATTTACTTGCTCCTTATTGTTCTTTTTTATTTGCAGCATACGAGAGTGTAAGGAGAACCTGCACCGCGCAACTACAAATAAATTTATTCATGGTGGACCACGTGTGCATGATGGAAAGTACCGGCACTGGTCACATGTGCTTCTGTGAGGAGGATATGTGCAATCGTGTATCCCCGACCTCGCGCTCGAATCCCGTACTCCTGCTGATCCTGTCGACCATCCTTATTCTGCGTTCGGCCGTCTTAGGAGCCTCAGCTTGCTTTGTAGAACGTTGCAATAACCACATCGTATAACACCAATTAATTCGATCTACCCATCAAAGTGGTGTCCAATCATATCCTTCGTAGAAATTCTAGCGAGTCGATAACACGACCATTCATCGGAACGAACGATCGAGCTGGCTTCGATCCTGAAGGCTAGATTCTTCGAGATATATAAGAAGTCGAAAACATAGAACGGTGGACGATTGAAGTGTATCATTATCATTAATTTCGTGCTTCTTGCAAGCGCGTGTTATCGATCTAATAGATCGCATAGAAATTAAATATATTACATTTATATGTTATAAAAATTTTATTAAAGTTGCATATCTTGCGACAGATGCTGTATGCATATAACAGAACATGAGAATGCTATGATGAAAGAAACATATATAAATAGATATCTGCAAGTAAAACATATATTCATGTATTCTTATAAGAAATTTTATTATTCGCTATAATATAGTATAAATTAATTTTATCAAACAATTAATGTTTCCCTTGGAGACAGACCTCTCGGGGCAAATGCAATATAAGACAGTTAGGCTGTGCGCAAAACTTTTAACAAAATGAAAACTGAAAGAAAGTTAAAACGAGCTGTTAGATAGCATAGATAATAAATCTTATTATAAATTTATCTTGAAATTTGCATTAGGATTAGATAATTATAATTGAATTATAACTAATAGAAAATTCAATCTTCTCGTTTTCTATAGCGGGATTTGTCCAATTTATGTGCATCGTTCGTTCCGATCACTGGCCTTAGACAGCATCGATAGTACCTAGGCGTTTCTCACGTAGAAATCATTCCAACTATATTTAATCGATTTCTCTGACGATTTCGGCGTGCGAGTCTGAGTTCTCTCTTAGGTGCTCTTCGAGCAAGCACGGCTAACATCATTGCAATATATAATATAAATTCCGAGGAAGGAATTTTATTGAAAAAAAAACAAGTTATTAAAATACAAAATAAAATATTGAATATTAAATTATGCGATCTGTCTAGATAATAGATTTGAGTGATAGAAGTCATGTTCGTAACAAAATTAATTTAATGCAATAATTTTATTAGAAAATATTTAACTGTTTTTGTAATACTTATTTGACATATAGCATACAGACATATTGTAAGTTATTTACTTAAACCATATAATTCTGCAATATTTCTTGTTTAAATCTAGCATTTTTGATGCTTCAAATATCTATTTATATAATATAGTAAGTTTTTATTGCTAATTCTTGATTATTCTTAAATTTAAAAAAATACGTTTTAAATCGACAAGTAGAATATAAATTAAATTTCTTCCTCGGCGTTACCACGCTGCATGTATTCGACTGTCGTCTAGGAACATCGATGGCGATACAGCCATTTACCCAAATATTACGATAAAAAAAAGAAACAAAATGTGGATACTCTAGCTCTCGGATTTTTCTCACAACAATGCACCTCACTATCGTTTTTCTTATTCTAATGTGACAATATTCAATGCGACTGGTCGAATTTCGTTTGATGCGAAAATTTATGAAGAAGCATAATAAAATTGCACGACGTATGAACGTACATAACATAAAAAATATTATCATAATAAGGATTTTAAAAACTTTTTAATTATTAGATGGAGAATTAAATAAATAAAAAAGCAAAAATTTTATTACATATAATATCTGAAATATATAATCCTGAAATTCTTGTAAGTGTATCACTATATCCATAACAGAAATTTCAATAGAAATTTCTCTAAATCATATTTTTTCTTTAACGTCTTTTGCGCGTATCTGCTTAATTATATTATTTTCTGCATAATTATGTATTTAGTAATCTGTATCGTTTTACACAATAACTTTTGAACAATATTGATACTATATTATGCCACAGTTATAAAATAATTATTATATGATGATGTGGATGATATTATAACGACAAATGGCGTTCATTCGTCGTGTAATTCAATCGATTTAGCAGAAAATCTTTCGCTTTCTTGATCGTACACAATCATGATTCTCTTTTTCACTCTTCTTTATATCATATTTCTCTCTTTCTCTTTCTCTCTTTTTCATATAGCTTAATTCTTTATCTTTTTACTCTTACTCCTTCTTCTTATTCTATAATGGCGTAACTTCCTCGTAGATATCTCTTGTCCGTTCTGAAAAAGCAACTTCATAGCATCCTCGAAATAAGAGAGATAGAAGGTAATTCAGTCCGCAATAGAAGGCGAGCTTGTACGATAGAAAGACATTCTACCTTAGAAGGCATGGTTGCAGCATGCACATCCGACAGACAAGGCCGACAGACGCAGAGAGAACCGACCGACGAGCAGCGAGGATGATCTTCTCAAGTTCCAGAAGTTATAATATTTGACCGCATATGCGCTTATGTGTTCCGGAACAAACATATCTTATAAAAAGTACTTTATCTTTTATCTTTAAAATCTTAGAAAATTTGTAGTCTAGATAGAAAGATATAGAGATTGGTTAAATTAATTAAATTTCTATTTTACGCTATATATAAATTTTCAAATTTCTAAAAATTATAAAGAATTTTGAGTTTTGATAATAAAGATCTAAAAGTTCAAAAGTCATTAAAACTAAATTTAAGAAGTTTATTTAGTATTTGGAAATTTAAAAATATGCTAGAAATTAGAAATTTTGGTAAAAGTTTAACACAAAAAATTTACTAAAGATCTTCTGGAAATAGGCGCACACTCAAGAGCCTATATCATTATAATAATGAAGTTTCAGAGCACTTAGGAAAAAATCGAGTCATACATGTAGATAAAAATGAATTTGAATGCATGGATTGTTTATAAAGCTGTACGATTTATAGAAAGTCTCAACGCGAAACTTTTATTTTTAAACATAAAGAGTGAGACCGAATGCCCATAGACCATGCTCCCCAATTTTTGACACTCAAATTTGTGGTCATGTTTAGCATCAAATGAAAGATTTTGATTACAAATATGTCGGTTCCAAAGTGTATCTTCTTCTCGTTCCCGAGAAAAATCCTTTAAATCATACATTTTTTTAACGATTAACGGCCGTCTTGACCTTTGGGGCCTATTTTCTCGGGAACGGGAAGGAGGTACACTTTGGCACCGACATATTTGTAATCAGTTTAACATCTGAACAGTTTATAATCTTTCATTTGATGTTAACATGACCACAAATTCGAGTGTCAAAAATTCGAGTATATACTTAAATAGGGAGCACCTTGGTCTCACTCTTTGACTCTTTTATTTGTAAAGATTAGTTTATTATGTAATATATGCCTTGGGGAAGATCAGTAACTTAAATATATTCTATATATTCTATATATAATATCTCATAAAATTGATAAAAACAGTCTTATTTATATTATTATTTTTTTAAATTATTTTATTATATTTATTACACTTTATCTAATTATATATATACTTTTTCTAATAATATTATTTACTTGCTTTATCTAAAAACATTCTTTTTGTATAAATTCTGTAACTTTATATAAATTATGTTGTAGTTTTATAAAAAATTTTAACGTAATTATCTCTCAAAATATTTTATAAATAACTTAAATAATATATTTTATACAGTTTCTAGTTAAAACCATGATCGATTAGTGCAAGAAATAGCTTTAGCGTTCGACTTTTAAATAAATGTATAGCAACACTTTGCATGACACTGCATGACCCTATCGTTATTACTCTTGCGTGTGAACGAGTATTCTACTTCTACAGCCACTGATAGAAAGCGAACAGCGCTCATAATTTTTTAAAATTTGATTAAATACACGTTACTGAGTTAGAACAGGTAATCGACAAAATCTTAACAATTCAAAAATTCAAAACACAAATTTTCACAAATACAAGCAATATGAATCCAAAATGATTGAGCCGCTGTGCCTTTTTTCCCGTGGCTCGTCTAAATGCAATAACACCAGCATTAACAGGAATAACGGTTATAACAACTGTGACAACTATGATAACCCACGATACCTTCCACCCTGACAAATACAATGCAAAGCAGACGAAAAACAAAGCACAACGTGGGCCTTCAGCTTTATTCGTGCCGCGACTAACAAATCTATCGCTTCTAATAAAAATTGACCTTATCTGCTTAATTGAGCTTAGTCCTATTTGATTATTTAAAACAGTTTCGATTATTCAGCAAAGAAAATGGTTGAATCAATTTATGGCACTGGAGTTTAATACATCATAAAGGTATACATCTGTGACTCTCAACGAGTATTTTACAAAACTTTAAATATCACATATATATATATATATATATATATATATATATATATATATTAGGTACTATAGTTATATATGTATATACATATATTAAAATTTTTGTACATAAGTTACAATCTTGTTTAACATAAAAAAATGCAGCCAGTATAAATGTTTGCCTACGATACGAAGTGTGTAAAGTGCTGGTTAATTAATCTTATTTTTTAAATTTAAATCATAATTTTCTTTACGACGAAAAATATTGTATCATGAGATTTGCAAGAGATTTATTAGTCACTGACGTACGCCATTTAAAATCGATTGTAATTCAGCGGTGAAGCAACTATTATCTCTGCTAAATGCAACTGTCGATCGACGTTGCAATTGCTTACAAGTGGCACGACCAAGCTGAACGCACATGTCCTCACAGAGAGGCTTTCGAATCGGAGCCTCTTGCCAAACAAGCTTCGGTACTTGCTTGACCGATGGCGAGCAGACCGACGTTTTTCTGGCAAGCCATGCGGCTCGTGTCGCGTCATTTGTTCATTGTCGCACACGCGGCTGCGAGGCTACCCGTTTTTGTTTTACCGCGATCTATGCCGCTCTTACACTTCCACCCAGTTTCTCCGCTCTTTCATTTGTTTTACTATTTTATTCAACATCCTTCAATCTTTTGATTTAATGCGCGTTGTTCTTGAGTCGAACATAAACACTCGTCGTGCGATCGAAGAAAATGCTCAAAGTGAATTACATTAGATTTTGTTCGCGATCAGCATTATCCCTTTTTTAAAAAAATAGATTTCTTTACAAAATCCAACAAAAATTAAACATTTAGACAAAAGCTCATATTTTACAATTAAACATCTATGTAGTAACGAAAATCTGTTTGTTATAAAGGCATCATTGTAAAGATTGTATTGTACAATTAAAAATTGTAGGATTAAAATCTATAACGAAATAATAAGTTGTTAAGCCAAATTTTACTTAATCAGAATAATAAATATAACTCAATGATTTTTTGTCCCTTTTTTCAAACTTTATCTTCTTTCTCTAAAATACATTTTAAAATTGCGATAATAAATTAGGAATTAATTGTTCTTTAATAACGATTTTATGTCAGTTTCTTTATCACCAAATTATCAAGAATACTGATTGATAAGAGCTAGAAAATAAATAAGTTGAGCATATTTCTTCGTTTCAAGTCTGAGTCGCAATAAAGATACGAGAACATCGATATTAAAACTTTCTTTACCGATAATAATCGGTATTAAACCTGGCCTCGCAGCTGAAAAGTATCCACGTATAGCTATTAAATCAATCTATCTGCGATATAAATTATTTAGTATAGTAAAGCATCGACGCAAGGATGAATATAGATAAAAAGAAATAATTTTAATAGATAAGAATAATTTATAGATAAAAGCAAATAAATTATTTTAATCCCTGGGATTATATATACATATAAATAATTATATATATATATATATAATTTTTAATTTTATTTATTAGAATATGATATTTGTTTTATAATCAATTTAAAAATTGAGTTGTGTGCTTCAATTAATATAGATGAACGAAATGAGATTACAGTTAAAGGATGAAGTATTGAAATATGTACGTTCTATCATATTTTATATATGCAATTATGTAATCTTAGTATATGTATTCTCTATACATGCGATTATGTAATTAGTATATGTATATATGTATAAGACACAAAAAAGTGTAATTTTTATTTTATCATAGTAAAAAAGAATGGTGATGTGTTAATCTTATTTAGAAATTTAAGAGTAAATGAAGGTGAATGTTAAATATATCTCTGTTATCTCCGTCTGCGTCGATGGAATGTTAATGACGACAAATATGTCCCCCGTTTTTGAAGCATTAATAATTAATGTATTTTACATATCAATACGCTTTAATCTATTTTTGCGAATTTTTATTAAAATAGTTGACTTAAAACTTATTAATTGGACCTATCTCGATTTATATAATATAAGAGAAGAAAGATTTTTATCTAAATGCATTTATCATTAATTATGTTACTTTAATTATTATGGCATAGTTTTAATTACTATGGCATAGTTTTAATTATTATGGCATAGTTTTAATTACTATCGCAAATTTGTAAATAGATTTTTAGATGATAAAGGATCAAATATTTGATTGAATTTCATGAAATAATGAGGATAAACTATATTTCATGATTTTTTCACTTACTGATATCGGTAATAAAATAATTCTTAGATATCTCATTAATTCTTTAATGCTCAATTTTGTATTGTCACATGTAGCAAATAATTCAAAAGTATACTTTTTGAAAAAATTAGTGGAAATGTTATACAAAACGCTGGATATAAAACGAAATTACATTTATACATAAAAATACATCTTCTCGGTTGATATTGAAAATATACGTATTTTTATGTACGTTATTACTATTATATATTATGTACGTTAGTAATATTATATGCGTATTCGCTTGTCTATCAACATTTAGAAATTTTTATATATGTATAATACATAGCAATTACACTGCTATACTGCTGAATGTCAATTTAGGTTTTATCTGTCTTAGAATAATTTTAAAATGACACAAATTAATCCCATTTTATAATATGCTTTTATGTAAAGCTTTCAATTAAGACAATTAGAATAATAAATTAATTGATTTTTAAAATGCAAATTGTATATTAATTTGTATGTATATTAAGTCCACAAATCAATGTTAATGTTTTAGAC
>NJRL01002584.1:7249-22613 GCA_003063815.1 Aphaenogaster rudis
ACACAAGTCGACACAAGTATCGTTCTGTCTTTGTTACTCATTGAATGCAAGAAAGAGATAAAACTACGTTTGTGTCGACTTGTGTCACTAAATGGAAAGCACCATATGTCTATGGGTTATCCCGACCTTTTTGGCTGGGTTCCGATTCCCCACCCGAGTGCCCTCAGGTATCGTTTTATCCTTGTTGTTTACTGAATGTTAAACAAGGATAAAACGATACCTGTGGGCACTCGGGTGGGGAATCGGAACCCAGCCTTTGTGGGACTGTCAAAACCCCTTGTACACTACCGCCAGTACATCCATTTAAAAATGTGGCATTACGTAGCCACATCCATTTTCCGATACTGCCGATAAAATCGCATTCTGGACATTTTGGTACTTGTCTCCATGCTATATCCACAATCCGTGAAACGGAGATATGCCATGTACGAATATAATTACATGTTCTATTACGCGGTACAGGCGAATCACCTGTAACAATGAAACATTTCAGCAAAATATTTTTGAATTCTAATTATTTTTTCATATCGAAATCTTGAAAAACGTTAATTAAGTCGAATAATAAAAATTTGAATATCTCAGAAACTAGACATTTCCGCAATTCCGCACTTGTGGCTCCGACTATATTTAATAAGCACTAGGTATCTGTAAAATTTCATCAAAATTGGACTTGGGTGACTTACTACTAAAATTAAGCCAAATATAATAATAAATATATATTTAATTTCTTTTTTTTATACAAAATTATTTGTAACATATGACAAGAAATACTTATGTGAAGTATCAGTTTTAAAAATAAATCTTACGCACAATGTATACATATATTATTTAACTGTAAGAGTTGTAAGAAATTGACCAATCACAGTTCATTATTCTCCTTGCGACCGAAGAATAATGAACTGTGATTGGGCAATTTCTTACGACTCTTAAGACTGCGATTCATTGTAGATGGCCCATAATACTTTCATACTGATTGTAAGTTAAAGTCACACACATATGACAGGTTACCAGACATAAGGAATTAAGATTTTTCTCTCTTTTGGATAATTCTTGAAAGTGTTTCGATACCAGTGATCAGATAAAATTGCACATTCGACCTGCAAAGAAACAAAAATTTATGCTTATTGTTAGTTACTGATGGAAAAAGAGAGATTCAAAGTGACTTAGATCAACTTTTAATTAATTGGTGATTAATTCATCAATTGATACCTATAGTATTTTGGTAAGGTGAATAGAATTATTAATTATTTATAATTTATAATTATTTATTATAATTATTTTGTATTAACATATGGAAGAAAAGACTGGCTTAGGACGAAGAATTATATAATTCAAATTTTTGTTATAGGCAATTCTATTGAATTAATCGCCGATTAAGTTAAACGGAATTTGGTTAAAGTAGCTCATATAAAATTGTCCCATACCTGATTTACTATGACGAAAATGGTAATGTAATGAAATGTAGAAGCTTGCCAAAGGATTGCGGACAGCATTAGATACACCAATATTTCCGTAAATTGTAATGGATTCGATATGTAATTGAATAATTCGCCAACTGGTATCTTGTGTTCTTTAGTTACGACGTCGCCATGCTGATTCTTACGCAACCCCGCAAGAATAAAATTCATTCTAAGTTGCGTATACGTTGACCACAAAAATATAAGTACACATATCAGTTGCAAAGTTGTTAATTTATGCAAGGAAAAACTCACGTGGGAACCTGTGCAAAGTTGTATAAATTATAAATGGTAATGTAATTAATATCTATAAATTTTCGAATGCTCACCTTTGACAAATCCTTCTGATTCTCCTACTAGACATGATATTAATACTGAGTAATGCACAATTGTAATTACATAATGAAATATGTTTATTTTTTGATTACTGAATACACAGACATAGTATGTTTCATATACTCTTTTCCAGCAATGTATGGAAAACATAACAATTGCTAAAATTGTGCTTTCCGCTGATACTAAAATGATAGTTATGTATGTAATAATTTAATATAATTATATTATATAACAATTACGTATATATAATTATATATTTAATATATTTATATTATATATAAATTAAATAATTAAAAATATAGGTATATAAGTTAGGACATACATAATGTATAATTTAAGTTATATATTAATAATTTTCCAGATAAATACCTAAGGGTTTTCTTGATGCTCCTAATAATATATCTAATAATGAAAGCAGACTTGCGGGAATATTTCCATTATAGAGATATTTATTTAAAGTTAAACAAAATAAAATAAACACCGTTGGTCCAGTGAAAAGATAAGCATGTGCAAAACTTCTAGAAATTTGAAATGGTCAAATTATTACAATGAATAGTAGAAAAAGTGCTTTATGCATACCATAAATGTTTATCGTAAATTATCTAGTCTTTTAGAAAGATATACTTTAATTAGGTAACTTACTTTTTAGGGACTTCGATTTTTGCTATTATGGAATGGTGGGCCTTTACGCTAAACCTCCCAAAGTAAAAAGCACGAGTCAACGCAGTAGGTAAATAAGGTTCCACATAAGCCATTAATAACGACATCGATCCGATTACGACTGAATTAAAAATTAGAATAAAGCGTGATATGTTCACATCCATTATTCGGTTTGTTCGAGATTAGCTGAACGTGTGTGATGATCCTGTAAAAAATTTTTTATTAACACTTTTTTATTGGAGATATTTTGTTTATCCATTCATACCTAAAAGCAACATAAGTAAAACTCAGGAATAATAACTAAAAATCATATTTTATTGCACATTATTAAATTTTTCATAAAATACTCTATACAAAACTATAATAATATACAGTAGCGCTCATAAATATTTTGCCACCAATATTTTTAACGATATTATTTTATTTCTATCATATATGCAAAGTATTTTCTTATAAAGATAACAAGAATAAATTTTTGTAGCGAAATCAATAAAAATATAGTGCAACTTGTTGCTTACATATGAGTCTTTTACAAGAAAATCGTATTTGAAGTGACCATAAGTATTTTGACAATATGTAAATCTTCAATTTTAGTCGGAATTTGTGATTAGAATTTCACTGTTAAAATTTCAGATTTTTAATGTTCTGTCTTCTAATACTTAGTGGCATATCCACTTGCTTTGATTACTGCCGTACAACGAGTTGGCATTGAGTCGACAAGCTTCACTATGCGCATAAGAGGGATTTTCGTCCATTCTTCTTTTAATATTTGGAAGAAAATTTTTTTATTTGTATATTTATGTCCTTTAACACGTTTTACATCGTTTCATTAAAAAAACAAAATTGTCATTAAAAACTTTTGTTTAAGTTGTTATAAAGATTTTCTTAAACAAAATAACTTTTATTTTAAAAAAATTTTCTAGTACTCTATTATTTAAAAAAATAACTGAGTGTTGTGTACACTTCAACTAAACATACTGTAAATATGTCTTGAAAACACCGAAAATAAATGATTTAAATTTTTTTATTATATATATTTATTTTTTTTTAGTTAATATAATATATTTATTTTCGAAAAACTTTTATACTCAAATTAATAATTTTCCTTTTACTTTCTTTGTTACAGCGATGCATACTACAAAAATGGCATTTCTTGTAAAAAATTCAATCAAATAAATAATCATACTTTTATAATATGGATATGTTTGATTTTCAAAGTAATTCAGGTGCCTCTGAGTCACCATTATTCTATTTCATATTCTATTTCGGCCCTTTCCAGTTAATTAATGTAAATACAGAGATAAAACAAAGTTGCTGTATGTACAACTTAACTTTAAAAAAACAAAAAGAATTATAATGATTACTTAATAAATAGTTATTCAGTCGTTTTAGCGAACAAAACAAATTATTATATTTGGAAACCAAATATGATTCGTCTAATTTAAAAGTGTTATAATCGAGATGCTGATTGATCGAGACGTCGTTTTTCAAGTTGATGGGTGATACATCCGCATTTTTATGACACATGAGGCCGATTGATCACACACAACTATTATATGATAGATTTGTTATTTTCAGTGTACGTAGCCGTAACCGCGATTTAAAAAACATTTTGTATTTAGTGCAGTATACGAAATTTATTATACATTATATCAATATATTCCATGTGTATGCGTATGTGCTTCACTAGAAGTAAAAATTTTATGTGTCTATTTATACTTTAAATAACATCCTCATTTATGGAACATATTTTTAATAAAACTTAATACAACATCGTACAAGAGAAAAGATGTTGAAGATAGGGATTAATTAAATTGAAAAACATTGTAAGGGTAATCAATTTTTCTTTTTAAATAAAAAGAAAAATATTGATAATCAAATATTATCCACCAGCATCTCATGATATAGTTTTATTATTTATTCTTTAATAGAATATGTCCTTTTTTGATTTAAAGGGTTGTTTCGTAGAACATTCGAGATACAGACAAATATTCTACGAATGTAATAATTTTATATAACAGATGTGGCAGAGACAAGAAAATTTCTATATTCTAGAAAATTCATCTAATTTTAGAAATATTTGACTTAAAATACGATTAAACGCGAGAGAGATAATTATATTCCTTTTATCTCAATAAAAATGTAGATCTGGTTAAAATAATAATTCAAGATGAAGTTACACAGCTTTGAATATCTGTTTCTTATCATTTCTTATCTTTCCTATGATAAATTCTCTACAGAAATTAATCATCTTTACTCACAAATATTTATAGTACTATGATGATAATAAATCGCCATATTGAGAATTGCGCATTAATTTAGAAAAAACAATTTTATATTTAAAATCATTATATTTTCCGATGTGTTATCTAATCTATGTATATGTTCAGATATATAAATCAGTTTTAGCAAATGACCTTAATTTTAACATTTAAATGTGATCAAAACAATTTCCATTACTGCGCAAACACACATCAAGCTCGAATAGAATCACTGCTTTCTGAAAATTAAAGAATGCAGATAATGGATGGATGACAATTCTGTTTTCTCTTTCCCTTCACTACAATAATCAATTTTTGTGTTCAAATAAATGGACTGCACGGTAACAGTAACAACAGTATTACACCAAGCCAGGCAAACATATCATGATTGTAATGAGCATTCCACGATTTTATTACAAAACTAATAATATTCAACTTTCTATCAGCCTCGTTGTAAGAATGCGGATTACGCGTTACCCATCGATTTGAAAAACGGCGCCTCAGTCAATCAGCATCTCGATTATATCAGATACGACAACAAGATCCGGCTATGTTTAATTAATTTATGATCGGGCTTTGTTTAATTAATTTATGTCGCTTACAGAAGTTATTTGTAACAACGTAAGTGATATAAATAATGATATTCTACAAACATATTGATAATAATCATTAAGTTTTTAATATATTGTTGTATAATTTAGTAATAATAATAAACTCTCTCTCTAAAATAATAATAAGTTCTCTCTTTCTACATTCTTCAATAATTAAACTCTTGTCATATAAAAGTCTTCAAACTATTTGTTTAAGTATTATATATTACCTGCTCGAAAAAAGTACAAAAAATATTTTTACATGCGTCTTGTATCTTTTTCTATCTAGAATGTGTTCTAAACGTTCGAAACATCTAAGTGTCTTTCAGCATTATCGACTTTGGAGGTTTCTTCAATCGAAGATAATATTCTAGTGTTGCAGCATTGAGAATTTTTAAATCTTATAATCTCTTACGCCACAAAAAGAGCTCTGTTTTAATTAGTCGAAGTCAAAGTTCGACGCGCAGAACCAGTCGCAACTACTTTCGCTGTTCGACCCCGCGTGAATCTTTGCTGGAGTAGCAGAATTATCGAAGTAGGTGAAGACAAGCGACTCGCTACTGCGGTCTGCAGGCGTTTTGTTACGTATGTAGTCCAGCGTCTTCTCATTTCTCCTCGATCCTAATAACGGTGATCGCCGTGGAAAGGAGGATAGTGTGCATATATAATATCGCGTAACATCTTCGCCATGCGGTGTGCATGACGTCGCAGAAGCGGACATGATCGGTGGGAAGCAAGACCGGCGCGCGAAGATACAAGGAGACATGAGAATTTCGTCGCCGAAAGAAACGCGCGTTTGGATGAGCATCGTTTTGTCTCTTTCTTGTCCGCATCTAGACAAGAAATGCCGCATTCGGTAAGTCCACATATTATCGATCACATATCATAGAGTCACTTTTCGCTACGCCCGTCAACCGTGATACGGATTTTACGAGTCACCAATCGTAATTGAACGACGTCGCCCGTGTAAAAGCTACGAGTTAAACGGACATGGTCGAGCGGTCAAGTTCGAGCGGATTTGTGAGTCAGTGGGTTTCTCAATTATACACACAGACTTACCATTTAATCACTTGAAACGAGTACAACAAGAGGTAACGGCGACAATTAGCAACTTTTATTTATTAGGCTAGACAAAGACTATATCTCGAAACCGATATTGTAATTCCGACAGTTACAGACACACTAAAATGACGTCAATTGATTTCATTCATAAAAATAGAAACAAAAATATAACATATATTTTACAAAAAACTAAATTCGCTGATAAAACAAATGGTTTCAACTAGTTTTTATCTCTTTGGTAAAAAAAATCAACAGGCTATTCTGTAAAACGTAAAACGTGAAGAAAAATTGTGTTTATTATAAATATGGCTGATATAATTCGTAAATAAATTAGAAGACTGTATCCAATTAATTTTAAATAGAAAATTTTAAAAATTGCGGAATTCATAAAGTAGTATTTCTCTTCTATAAAAATGCACATTTATGCGACAATTGCGAGACAAAAACCTGAAGATTATATTTTTAATATTAAGTAAACAATAAGGAAATTCAATGTTTCATATATTACGATTATTGAAATATGGTAAAGTCGTAATTCATGATTTTTCATCTCATTCAATTTCTATTAAATTATATTAGAATTTCACATTACTACTATATCACTTCTCAATAATTTGAGTGCTAATCTTTAAATAGCATCATATCGCATTTATCAGGTTTACTATTCCAAGATTAATTGGTACAAGTATAAATCGTACTTTGTGAAATGCAAGTATAAAGTTGAGAAAACTCGAGAAGAATGTGCTTCTTGTATACTAATAATACGTGATGTGATCATTTAACTCTAAACCGCAGATCTTTATAAGAAATTTCTAAGGAAAAAAGCTGAAGAAAACTCAGGAGAAATGCGTGAATCAGATAAACTGTCGATCGGGTTTCCTCCCCGAATAATTGTCTCTCTCACTTCCTGTATTTACTTTCAACTGTACGTTGTATCTGCGTAAAATATGTCGTTATTTTGCGTTACCATGAAATTGATAGCGATCTCTAAATTGCAACATTTCTCCTGACGCATTATTTTTTAGAAAGTAGTTAACTGCTGATCTCGTTACGCAGACAAAACAGTAAATTAAAATAACAAATCAAAATATTAATTTAAATGTTAAAAATAATAATAATTAAAAAGATTTTGATTTTATTAACAAATCTTAGATATAATCTTAGATGTTACTTGAACCTTGAACTTCTTAAATAAGTCTTAGGAAAATTTCCACTCTCTGGGACATCGACGTTGACGCTTTACGGATCCGTCCTTGACTGTAAAATTTTATGCGTATTGTTCAACGGACGTGTCTCGTATGGCGAATTATTCATGAAGGAATGAATATGCACGGATTTTGTTTGTCGTTTATATGGCCACTGAAATTGGATTATCAAAGATGTCGGAATTGGTAACAAACATTAATCAGTTATCGAGTATATCGCTCGGATAAAACAAGTCTAAGATACCGCAGAAAAGGATTTTAAGATATCGCAGCAGTTTCAAAAAATGATTATTCCGATACACGGTATCGACATAGATTTTTCGACGACTTAGTTCAAAATAACAATCTCAGAAAACTTAATTCTTGTACTCACTATATTAATTACATCGCAAAATTATATTTTGAATCAATAATTATCCAAATTTTATAAAAATATGCTTCTCTCATCTTCATAAATAATATACAAACATGATATTTAAGTGGACTCTTTTGAATAGACTTCAAAATTAAAAAGTTTAAGTTACTGCCCTTTTTAAAATTAATTATTGATAGAATTATTTATATACAGGGTGTCTCATGACTCAACCGCCATAACTTAGGAACGTGTTGGGAAGGTTATTTTAGATCGAAACTGACTTATGATACATATACCCGAAACTCAATCGTTATCATTGCCAAGTTACGGATGTTTTAATCTTTTATGATTAGTTTTCAATAAATATCAAATTATTGATTGTAAATTAATTTTATTAATAGACATGGATTATTTAGTGATAATAATTACAAATAATTTTCAGAATGTCCTCCTTTAGCTTCTGTGCACATTCTAGCTCTTCTTAAAATTGAGGAAATAACTCTCCCAAGAGTACGATGGTCGTCACGAATGGATGCAGCGGCAATCATAATTCTGTCGATGAGTTCATCTCTAGTACGCGATATTTGTGCGAAATTATTTGTAATAATTATCACTAAATAATCCATGTCTATTAATAAAATAAATTTATAATCAATAATTTGATATTTATTGAAAGCTAATCACATAAAAGATTAAAACATACGTAACTTGGTAACGATCGAGTTTCGGGTATATGTTCATAAGTCAGTTTCGACCTAAAATGACCTTCCCAACACGTTCCTAAGTTATGGCGGTTGAGTCATGGGACACCCTGTATATTTATGCATACAGACACATCATATAAAGTTCTGTTACACGTGCATGAAACATGTGATAATGAGCATTATAAAATTAATTAATTAATTGGATGCCAGCCGTATTGAACGATAATTGCTGAGCATGAATGGCGAAAGCACACTATAATTAGAAATCATAAATGTATCTATAAGCTTTTTATGCTTATGATACTTTCTTCACTTTTCTTTATAGCAAATCAGTTATATCATAGTACTTTGCTATTACTATGTTCCGGGAAAGAGAATGTGGCCGTGCGCACGCGGCGGTAAAATGAAGCTAATCGCGCGCAAATGATGTCGACGAGGCTAACGCGCAGCTCTCCATAAAAGAACCATTTTCGAATTGCTTAATTATTTCATAAATCAACCTCTACTTGCATGACAAACGGATTCCAGTATGGTTACCGTGGTTTAAAAAATAGAACGTGCATAACAATGAAACGTAAATACGTAACAACGAAACTTCAAAATCTCTTGTGTCTTTAAATAATTTTGCACTTTGCAAGTAGTAACATCTTGATTCATATAATATTTTTAATTTTTGTCTTTGAAGAAGGTTCAAGTTATACAAGATATTTTTTAAACACTGTCCAATATTTTAGAAGTTGATTTTTGAGACTATTTTATAAAGAACAGTTCATATGAACATATGGTCTCAAAAGCCTTGTTTTAAAAATACAGGGTGTTAAAAATTCTATAAAATTATCGTATCACAAACACGAGAGGAGAAAGAATCTTTAGCGAGAACTCTAAATCAATAAGGTGAACTTTTAGCGAAAATGTACTATAATAAAATAACAAAACTCCATTTCTGCGCCACTGACTTTTTATAAAACGGCGACTATAAGTAAAAAATATAAATAATACCTTGTCTATTTACTGGTCCGAGTTTGAAAAAGAAATTTCTTATCTAGATTTTGTTATCACACCCTAAATATCATCAAAAAAATATTGAATTTATCATTAAAACACTTCTTAACAACGATTATCCTCTAAGTTTCATTTTTGACACTATTAATATGCGGTTAAAATTTTAATTTAATGGACATATATAAATATTCATCGCGCGAATAACATTAATAATTCTCAAGATAAAACGGATAATTTTCCTTGGTTTACTATACCTTACTTTCCAAAGATATCTGACAAATTTAAGAAAGTCATTGTGGACTTTGATGCTAAATTATCTTTTTTTAATCTTAATAAACTTGGAAGATTAATTAAAGTTCACAAAGACCTCCTTCCTACTCAATCAAATAAGAACGTTGTTTATAAATTGGCCTGTAAAAATTGTGACGCGACATATGTCGAGCAAACTTCGAGACAACTTAAAACTAGAATAGCCGAACATCGCAATCATATAAATAGAAAAATACATCTATACTCAATCTGTAATTACAAACAATCTGTAATTATAGGATTCAATTTAATCATGATTTTGATTGGGAGGAGGTAAAAATTCTTGACAATGAACGTTATTTAAATAAGAGATTAATATCAGAAATGATGTATATTAAAAGACAAAAGAACGGTCTCAATCTCCAGTCCGATTATTTACATATGCTTACGCTTCTATTTTAAACAAATTATAAATATTTACTGTCCTCTGTATATGTTCTACTAATGAATCTTTGAATTATCAGTTTAATCGGTCTTTGTCGCTAGTCGTAACAACATCTTATTTTCTTTTCATTTCGTGCATTTTAATTTTGACTGTAACTTGACTAATTTTTATTTAAATTATTTTGTGTGTTAACTTTTGACTTTTTATCACATTATTTCGACTCAATTGATGACCAATTTGTGCTATGTATTATTTATTCTTGTGCCTCATTTGTATTCTCGTGGTGAGTGATTTTTCGTTTTTTTTTTACATTGCTCTCTTATATTTTTCAATTGTTAACTAATGTGGGATTCTTTGTCGTCTTCTTTTTAGGCTTTGGTTGGATCTTATTCCACTCGGCCTTGTAACCGTTTGTGAACGACATATTTGACATCATGATCTCCACCACGTGAATTCTTTTGAGAGGTTTTTAATTTATTGTCCGTTGATAAAGACTCGAAAATGAGTCGAAACGTCCGGTTTTATTGTTACATCATGATTTTTCATTAAAGAACATCGGTTTTATTGTTATATCATGATTTTTATTAAAGAACATTATATTTTATCTATTGCGTACTGTCGCCAGCGCTTGACTCTTAATTGCCGTTTTATGCTTTGTTATTTGACCTTATCGAGAGTCAATTATATCATCTGATTATTAAATTTCTTTTTGTTAGGAGCTATTAAGAAAGAATGATAATTTTATAGAATTTTTAACATCTTATATCTCAGAAACAAGGTCTTTGAGGCCATATATTCATATAAATTTTTCTTCGTAAAATGGCGTTAAAAATCAACTCCTAAATATTGAACAGTACTTAAGAAACACCCTGTATATTAACCGAAACGTCATCATTCTGACTTTGTAATTAAGGCTTTATTATTTTGACTTTTGTTCAATTTAGATATGTGTATATCTAGTTTTGCTGTGTGCAACGTAATCAACGTATGCCGGCTTTCATTGTCTACTTGTTTTTTCTTTTTTTATCAGTAAATCTCTATTTTTAATGTCCATATAAATTTGTAATACTTACATAAATCTGTCAGTACTCTTTTTACACTTTTTAGTAATTTGTTTTAATGAGCTAAAAGAAACATAGGACATCATGCAGTTATAGGACTGTCTTAGGATAGGCAATAATTCTTGAAGTTTTATGATAACCGTACAGCAAAAATGCTGCTGCTTTAATTAAAGTCTACGTCACGGGTTGCCACAAACATAAATAGTTCATTTAATTGTATTATGATTGGACCAAATATTTAGATTATTAAAAGAATAATCTAATTATTAAAGAGTTTATATAGATTAGAATTAGATTATTAAAAGTTCAATCATAATACAATTGAATGAACTATTTATGTTTATGGCAGTTCGTGACCAAATATCTAGATTATTCTTTTAATAATCTAAATATTTGTTCCAATCATAATACAATTAAAGGAACTATTTATGTTTGTGGCAGTCCGTGGCGTTGCTTTAATTGAAGCAACAGCATTTTTTTTCGGTGCGTAAACACTTATCACGCGCGAGGCCTCGATAGCGAAGAGAGGCACAGTCGAGCTTAAACGTCCCTGGATCCATGGTTATCTGACGATCATCACGACGTTCGAGTTCCTTTATTTGATCATTCGATACGCGAGCAGAGATAATCGCGGGCTATCAGCTACTACCTGCTTTTGCAGCGATCACAATAGGCAGCCGATATAATCCACGCGTGGTCGGAGACAAACGTTAGTCCGCCTCCGCGATATGCCGCGCGTTGTGCGAATTCGGCTCTCTCCGAAAAGAGCTCCGGCGCCAATTTCGTAAAAAGTAATACGAAATGCCAATATATAGGATGCGATAATTCCTCTTCCCGAGAACGCCGATATTTACGCACAGATATATCTTCAACAACTCATCGGAGTTCAGAGGTCAGTACAACTTCCCATTACCATAGTGATAAACCGTCTCTTTGAGAGAGTATCGAAGATACCCATATACATACATACGCACATATACATATATATATATATATATATATATATATATATATATACACACGTAGCGCGTTTTCCTTGCACAAATCTCAAATTATTCGTGAAGAATTACACGCGATAGCTTTTCAGACGCGGTTAAGTCACGTAAATTTAGAACACTGTGAATTGGAGAACGTATTAAACGACAATATACGTTAAGGAAAAGCATCGCTATCGCTGCTACTGTATTATTATTATTATTGTGCAGATTATTCGAATGTGTCTCCCGATAAGATAGCAACAATCATGGCGCGATGTTTTTCAGAATCTCTTGAGTTCGTCTGACTGAAGAGTCGGGAAAAATCCAGCGCGTAGGATCGATGGATCACTCAAACATAACTATCTACCGGCGCGTAACCGTCTCCCTGTAGTTTCGTCGCGCTTTTACGTTTTCAATGTATCTCGCGTTGACCGTTCGAGATGACGTTGATTGTAGGAGCGGGAATTTCGTTGTTCAAAGCCCATTACCGCGCCCGGATGTTCGCAACTAACGCTTTGACGGTACTCCCCTCAGATCTAACACAGAGATGCTGGACAACGTGTATGTGTGACACGCTTATTTGCACTTGTTTGTGTCGATGTGCGTGCGTGTGTCATCACAACGATGTACGCTCGCGAAACTTGTCCACTCAATTTAGATCGGCGATGAAACGAGCCCCATCGCTCTCGCAGTCGGATACGAATTTTCTGATTGAATATTATAAATCGGAAACAGCTGAATCAATTAAGAATTAACGTTTTACAATGCAATATATAATATATAATATATAATATATGATAATAATGCGTTTTTTAACAAAGCTATGTTATTTGTATCGCAATCGTAGACAACAGTTCCGATTCTTGTATCTAGCAGGATGTAAATCTTTTAAATCACATTGGGATGTGAATTTCCTGATTAAATATTATAAATCAAAAACGGTTGAATCGATTAAGAATTAATGTTTTACAATGCAATACGTCTTTTAACGAAGTTATGTTAGTTGTGCCGTAATCGCAGACAACAGTACTGATTCTTGTATCTAGGAGCATGTAAACTTTAGCTCAAAACGCATTAGAATTAATATTTTACAAGGCAATACGCTTTTTAACGAAACTATGTTAATTATACCGCAATCATAGACAACAATATCGATTCCTGTATCTAGGAGGATATAAATCTTTCGAAGTGCATTAGGATTATATATTTATATATATATATATAATTTATAATATATATTATATATTATATATATATAATTTTAAAATACATTTTTATTTCCAGCTTTGATTTGCAGCAGTCAAACGCATCTGTAGTTACATTTGAATGACAACGAAATTGATCGTTTAACTTCGTATACGCGGCGCGTGATGTACCAAGCGATGATCCAATCGTGTCTCTTGCCACCGAAGTCTCCCAATTCGCGAAATTCGCTACACGCCGCGATGTAACGGCAACGATTAAACGGATGCACGCACAGTTAACTATAAATTGTCTTGTCGAAGGTCGGCGCCGCGCGGAAACGATCTTGCGTCGTCTTCTTCATCACGTTAACGTCCGGCGTGGGCGAGAGTTCTCCTCTCGCAGTGCTCTCGAACGAGGTAGAAACTGACGTCGTGAGATCGGAGAACGAACTTTTTAGAGGCGAGAAGAAACGATTCACATCGGCTTGACAAGCGTCTCCCGATAAACGATCGCGCGATCAAACAACAGCGTTATCGCGTAGGTACACGGATTTCGGATATAAGGTCAGAATCGAGATCGAGATCGATCGACGCGCGCGCTACGGAATGCAGATTATCTGACCAAGTGACAGTGTGTTATAGTAGTCGCGCGATTATGCAGATCATTTTCACGAATGATTTATCACGGCGGATAAATATCGCGTCCTCGGTCGAAGAGGCGAAGAACTCGTGACGGACGGAGGACGATTCGACTCATCGGGTTCAACGGCTAGACAAGCACGGACGTCTAACCGCTCCATGCTTCAATATCATTTTGTCCGCACGGCGACCGCCTCGTTCAGTCGGGCGTTCGCTTTTTATCGATCTACCTGCCGGTATCTTCCATTATGCTCGAGAAGCGTTGCTTAATCGATAAAGAACGCGATATCGATCACTTAAAAGCAGTGTTTCTCACTATTCGCCACCGTGCAGTGTAGTGAAATCTTACGTTCTATCAAGGAAAGATCTTGAATTCTCACAGTGCGTTTGTTCGTAAGGATTGTAAAGAGTTGGATAACGTTTGAATAACTCTTTGCTATATAGAGGCTACTCCTTTCGATGATTAAACTGTTTCAGCAAATTTTTTAGATAAAAATAAAAGGAGAGAGAGAGAAGAAGTTTATATAAACGTAGATCTATAAAGATTTTTAAAAAATATAAAAAATATATATGTTTGAAGTGGAAATGATTTATAGTGAATTTATTTACTAAAGTTTAAAAATCTCGCTACTAAATGTAACAGAGAGGGGGGGGTGGGGGAGAGAGAGGTAGAGAGAGAGGGAGAGAGAGAGAGAGAGAGAGAGAGAGAGAGAGAGAGAGAGAGGGGGGGGGTGGGAGAGAGAGAGAGAGATGTGTGTGTGTGTGTCCCAGGGAGAAATGGCAATCTCAGATCAGATTGCCATTTCTCCCTGGGGTGTGCGCATTATGTGTATCTTCAGTGATAGTGCGCGTTTTTGTGAATATACAGGGTGTCCCGCAATAGGATGTACATAGCTTAAGTATGTGTTCCTAACGTTCTTTTAAGCCGAAAAGTTCCAATAAACATGTAGTACAAAAGTATTTATACTAAATAAAGCCAAATTTATGGCTTTATTTATAACAAGAAAATATATTTGATGTAATCAACACAACTGGCCAAAATTTATTTAAAAATTCACTACGTTTCGACCATTGTTTGTGGTCCTCTTCAGGTGTTAATAAATTATAATAAATAGATTAAGACGAACATTCTATGAATGTGGCGTAGTGCCTAATAAAGCCAAAAATCTAGACTGAA
>NJRL01002593.1:9984-22935 GCA_003063815.1 Aphaenogaster rudis
ATATATATATATATAATTATTTATAGTATAATAATAATAAATAAAGTATAATATACAATAATAATAAAGTATATACATATATATACACATGATAATAATAAAGCAGTGTGTATATGCGTGCGTGCGTGCGTGCACGTGCACACACACATGTTGTATTATTATAAAATTTAAGATCGAGAAAAATACTTTTCAATTAAATATCAAATAAATGATGTTATTTTCAATGTCAGTCGGTTGTACAAAATCGTTCTTTTTATTATTCTTGCTGCTCTTACGTTACGAACACTAAAATGAACATTATTGTGGAAGACCTTTTCCTTTTCCTTTTTTTGTTTAAAAAAGAAATTTTATCAAAATGATGTCACTATCTTAAATTTTTCTACGTATTTTTGTTGTAACTTTTCGTCTTCTGCCTTATCTCTTTTTCCTTGCTCACTATGGATAATTCCGTAAAATCCATAAATACAGAAGCCTATGTATAAAAAGTTGAGATGTAATATTTGTTTTAAGCCTTTAGATTAGTTTACATAGTTTACATAGTTTTGTACGCATAGCTTTTATACTTTTACAACGGGACTTACCGATCAACAACCAAGTGGCGAATCTGATCCATGTAAAAACGTCTAGTTGAAACATTAAATATACATTTATAAAAATACTGAGACACGGAATAAGCGGAACGAGAGGTACCTAGGCATTACAAGAATATAATTAATTTGATATCAAATTTTCCGCCGGACATCACTATGTTATATCACAATACAATGGAAGACACAATCGTGCTCTTACAATTAGCGCAAACGCGCGCACATTCTCTTACCTTGAAGGACAAATCGATCCTTTGTACCGGTTGTCTACCAACCGCTGCTAAATTCAAGAAAAGAACAATCACGAGTACAACCAGTATTCCAGATATCACCACATTTCCTGCGAGCAGATATGCGCCCATGTTACTAATCAGAAACGTGATGATACATATAACGATACCTAAAACAATTGATCTTTGCAGATGCGAGTGATTCTAGGAACTCTTGGCACATATATCCTTATAAATATACATCACATTTACTACAAGAGTATAATATTTCATACAATATTAATTTGTATAAACTCACAGAGTAAGACAATGCCGATATTTGCAATTCTGCTAGAAAGCTCCGTTGGTTCCTTCCGATTATGCAAATTGAATAATTCCTTAAATAGATTTACAAGTGTAAATTGGTAATTGCTCGGTGGTAATATCGCAATGTTTTTGCTAGAGTTTTCTTCTTTTTGATATCTACAATAAAAATTATACATACTTGCAATATCCAATAATTTCGTACAATTTCACTCGAAACGTTTATAAACGAATTACGACATTACCTTAATATCAAGACGCATATCGCTACAATCGTATATGCAAGTAGAGTTCCGATAGACATCATGTCGATCAATTGTTGTAGATTGAAGACGAGTGTCATGAGACCTAGAAGAGCGAGCAGTTTTCGTCAAAGTGATGAAATGTTGATAAGTTGTTAAATGCGCGCCTCGATTATATTCGATACGCGATTATTACGTCACGTAGTACACGCGCGTATACTCTTGGGTTACATTTACGCCTACATTTATGCGTGTGTGTTCGAAACGCGTTTACCAGACGTTTATACGTATAACGTACCTGTAAGTAAACCAGAGAGCACCGTGCCGTATACGGGCGTCATAGTTTTCGGATGCACTTTGGAGAGAGTCTTGAATATTACACCATCGCTAGCCATGGCATACAGTACGCGCGGTAAGGGAAACATAGCGCCTAAGAGACTGGTGCAGAGCGCGAATACCGCACCTACGTTGACGATCCATTTGATGACGGGCCAGCCGATCTCGTCGAACGCGTGTGGAAATGGCGCGTCCGCGCTCTAAAGACGAATTCTCACTTGAAATTTGTCTAGATAGAAATCTAGATCTAGATGTAGATCTAGATCTAGATCGCTCGAGATGTATCCGCGGCCAACAAGTTGTTAACTTAACCGAGAACTCTCCGTTGCTCTCGCAACTCGCAACGTTACTTTACAGTTAACAATTTACATGAATCGTCTCTCACCTGAGCATAATAAGGCAGCATCATCGTTAGGACTGTAGAGACACCGAAATACGCTATGAATATAACAATGAGGGATAGGACGATCGCTAGAGGAATGTGACGTTGAGGGTTCTTGGCTTCCTCGCCGGTGGTAGCGACCGTGTCAAATCCGACGAATCCGTAAAAACACTTGGCCGCTCCGATCATCACTCCGCTGACGCCGAACGGCATGAATCCACCGGCTCCTGCGTTTTTCACCGAATTTGGGATATCCTCGGGTGCGATCGACCAGTTTGATGGATCCGCTATAAGCGTGTTTGTAAAAATTATCTCCGAGACTATACCTATCTATGCATTGTAATCTTGTAACTTTCGACTTTCGGAAAAGACTCGCTTTAAGCAAGTCTAGCAATTCCTTTATATACCTTATATATTTCAGCTTGATCTGAAACGCGATCGCGTCATCGTTTCTCGAGCGTCATCGTTTATTCTCGAGCATCGACCTAATCGTATGCGGCTTAACTTACCGGCTTACCTCTCATCGATCCTGCGACAATGACAATCGTGATAGTTATCAAGTTTATCACGGTAAACACGTTGTTCAAGATGGACGATTCCTTCACTCCTATGCAGAGTAGTACCACTAGTAACATGACCATTGCGAAAGCGAAAAAATCGGGATACTCTGACAGGAAAGAAACGTCGATAGGCATAAGAGAGCGTAGAGCGTTACCCATGACGTTTCCTATCAACGCGTCGATATAATTGCTGAGACCTCGAGCGACGCTCGCTGTACCTGTAAAATTGTTAAGAACACGTAATGGTTGCTGCTCGTTACTGCTACGATAAAATGCTATCGTTAATCTAGCTGCAGGCCTTGCTCGTTTTTCGTTTATTTCTCGCATGCTCACCAATTACATATTCCAGAATCAAGTTCCATCCTATGACGAAGGCGATGAACTCGCCTACTGTTACGTAACTATAAACGTACGCTGATCCGGCTTTCGGTACTCTCGACGCGAATTCCGCATAACACATGCCTACAAGTATAACAACACATGTGTATGTATAATATATATATATATATATATATATATATATATATAAATACAAAACGGGTTAAACGTAGATGGCAATGTGTTTAATATATATATATATATATATATATATATATATATATCCTTATCGAGGATAAGGGAGCTGACATTGGATTATCATCACTTTCATCATTTAATTCGTTACTTGGTCGTTAGTACTTAGGGCCGGCGACTCTCATTTACTGGTTCGATTCGCTATATATGATATATATATGTATATTTGTGACGATTGCTCGAGGGCGACAGTAGGGCGAGGGCGAGGGCTAGGGCTAGGACGATCAATCGGATGCTGGTGGTGTTACCCGCGAAAGCAGACGCGACGGCGGCTATGAGGAAAGAGATGGAAACGGCAGGTCCAGCCGTCTCTTTGGCCACGCTTCCAGCAAGGACGTAGACGCCTAAACCGAGAGTCGCACCCACGCCGAGTGCGGTCAAGTCGAATAAACCGAGGACCCGTGCCAACTGTTCGCCCTTCGTATCTTCCTTCTCCTCTACGCGCCTCCGCGACAATACTTTCCACAAACGGCTCGTCATATCGATCCTCGATCCGACAGTCGCGACTCCTCTTCTTCAGCTTTTTACCAAAGCTGCATAACATATAATGGCATGCAAACTAAATAATTCAATAAAAATTGTGTCGCATATATATTTTATTATACGTATGATATCAGACACGCACGCATTCAGTGGCGTATAGTGAGGGAAAGGGAAGACGGCGCCTGGGCCCTGGGCCCTGAGCCGGTCCCCCTCTCCCCCCGGCCCCTATGCCTTCTTTACTACATTGCGATGGCAATCACCAATAAACTAATTAACAGATATCTTTTTCAAGATAACTGTTATTAAGTAATATCTTTATTTTGCACTTTGTCTCTTCTCTCCTATCATACAACATACCCCGGCAATTCATATATAAAATATCAACAAGAAATTATGTCTCGTTCGATATAGAAAGCAACGCAAGCCCTGCATTTAATCGCATCTGACTCATGGTTGAATGAAGGTAGCTTTTAATATAAGCTTTACTGCTGTATTGTTGAATTAGTGCCCCTGCTAATTCTAATTGTAAGACGGCGCTCGGGGCGGGCCGCCCCTTCCGCCCCCAACCCCAACTACTGTACGCTACTGGACACATTATTTATGAAACAAGAGTACCGCGCGCGTATGCCGTAGGCGTAGATTGTAGATTCATCGAATACGCGCACTACGAATATCTCTAAAATTGTTGTTGTCAACTGCATTTAATTTGTTGACAACCATTTAAAATGGATAATTTAATAGAGATTAGGAACCTAAAATCGCCAGTGAATAATTAACTTAATTGTAATAAATTATATAAGACGACACAACTGGCAAATAATATATATTCTATTTATTATTACTACATATACGTTTCGACCACATACGGATTGTGGTCCTCTTCAAGTGTTAAAATTACATCAAATAGTTAATACTTGGATATATGTATACATTTCGACCTGATGCATCATATCGGGCGGTAGAGCACAAAGCATCTATACAGCGTTACATTTAGCACTCGAATATCTGTAATCTGTATATAGACGTGCTTTGTAACACGTGCTCTACCGCCCGATATGATGCACCAGGTTGAAATGTATATACATATATATCCAAGTATTAACTATTTGATGTAGGTAATTTTAACACTTGAAAAGGACCACAATCCGTATATGGTCGAGACGTAGTAATAAATAGAATATATATGTATATTACTTGCCAGTTGTAGTATCTCGTCTAATTATAACGTATTACAAAAAATAAATAAAGGAACGCGTCGCGTTATACATATTATTTCGCATGTCGATATCTTCGAAGCGATATGATTCAGGGAAACTATTAACTGACATTCTCCTACCAGGAATTCTCGCAAAAACCTTGCAAAAACACGTTCACGGCAAAATGGCAATCGTGCTACGAATAAGTTTGCACAATTGCCGTCGATTAAAAGGACAAACGGCCGGCAAGAATCGAGATAATAGCCAAAGATAATATATCGAATTGGAAGAAAAGCATTCTTTTTCCGTTTAAATTTGAGATTTTATAGCGATAGCAAACAATTAGTCTCCGCGTCAAGACGGAGCTTGAATTTATTTATTAGAGTCTTGCATACACCTTGTCTTGTATACACCACGTCGACTATTTTTAGACAATAATTATGAAATGGTTAAACTACTAAACTCTATACTTTATCGTTACAACTTACAATTAGTAGTTTAGGGGGTAGGTAAAATTGATGGTAAAGTGAACATAGGAAATTTAAAGAAACGATCTCTTTATCTTTATCCTCATGTGTGGAAATAGCAAAGCTGAAAATAAGGAAATGCTGAAAACAAATTCTGTCCCGATTGAATGTTATTGCAACGATGTGCGCTCGAGTCTCGACCTTGGTGCCACTTTCTCTCCGTTCACTTATTTCCCCGTACGTTCCATTCGATCCTTATCCGAGACTTATTGAAACTGCAGTACACATACACAGCATAATACAATTTTAGCTTAATATATTATACAGAAATCTGTCATCACACAACGGGTAATGATGTCACGGTAAGTCTGGGACACCCTGTGTACGACGGTAAAGAGACATACGTGTGCTGGCTGTAAGAGCTGTCGTTATGTAGCGACTCGACTAAATTACGACTATAATAAAGAGGTATTCCAATTACGCCGCGGAAGCTATTAACGACAACAGCGGTACACTGAAACATCAATGCGTACAACGATACATAGCGTTCAGACGTGACCTGACTGATGATGGGAATCCGTCTAGGAATCCGATTTGAACGAGCGACAGCTAAATGACTTCTCTAACTCATGGACAATCAAAATCATGCGTTCGCCAGCCGCGTATTTTCAACTGCCGCGCGATACGATACGATACGATATACGTCTTTTCTACGACGAATGCGTGAAAACTGAAAAGGATCTTATCTTTTAATAACCACGACTGCTGCAAAATGTAGTCTTATTGTTAGTCGTTATATGGCATTCATCTAGTCATTATCAGTTGTCAGATTCTTAGTTGTTGGATTCGGTATAAGAGCATGTTTAAAACGCGGTAAGATTGTCAATATTTATTTAGAATAAACGCTCTTAATTCTAGCTTAATTAGCGTGTTAAACGGTGAAGCGTACTCGTATACGCTTATAAGTAATCTCATTGTTATAATGGTAAATGTAAAAGTATATAGGTGATGGCAATCGGAATGACTGGCAACAAGTATACATCTCGAGTGTACAAGTGCGTACAGGGGTACACCGCTTATCCATCCTTACGTTTGAAAGCAAACGCGAAACGAAACCAAACCGCGAATGTAACGAATGAGAGCCAACACGACAATGGACAAACGCCCCGAAAAGTATAATAAATCCGAGTAAATAATTTTAAGACAGCTATAGCGCACGCGCAATCAGACTAATCAGGTATGTACGCAACACCTGCATTTTTAATTAAAGCCCGAGAACTCACGGCCGGCATAATCATATACAATAAAATCAAACAACGTACAAGGTTTTCGCCCGTTGCTCGTGTATAAAATTCTAGCACTCTCTAGTAGCCTTGAATCAAAGGCGTTTAAGTCAAGAGAGCAAATATTTACCAACTGTCTCTTACACTTGGCTTCACACCAGGAATCGCGCGAAGCGCATGGCATGCTCATATTACTCTATTCTACTCTGCTAGATTGCACGTAGAAGAGAAATGCAATTCAGCTGTCTTACGTCTTAATTATACCCATCGTTCAAAATCCTCTTTTGTTATCTGTCTATCGCTTACCATTCATTGCAAAATAAATTGCAATGTATAAATCTTATTTATATTTTTCCGAGCAAGTAAACAAAATTTATCATGTTTCGTTAGGAAATCATTGGTTCGTCAAGACGGATATTATTAAAATTAATGACAGAAAATAATCAAATCATTTTGATTCTTGTAGACACGTGATTCGCAGTTCATCTTTACTGGTTGTTTGAAATATCTACCAAAACAAAAATCAGGATAATCCCATATCTCGGCCATCAGAGGATAAATTCCTCTGCCATTAAGAAATTTAGCTTTTCCTCAATGATATTTATTTTATCATTTACTGGAACGTAATATAAGAAACCGACACAACTGGCAACGATTATATAGAATTTATTTCGACGTTTCGACCATGGGTTGTGGTCCTTTTCAAGTACAATTCAACTAGCTTAGCGATAACATTTCAAGATGTAAAGCGCGTCCAAGTGAGAAAGAATAAATTAAATATAAAATGACATTGTGTTGTAAAATTATAAAATTACAGAAGGACAATTTGTTAAGAAACACCGAACAGTATCTCGCAGAAGATAGCAGTAGTAAGGACCACAACCCATGGTTTCGAAACGTCGAAATAAATTCTATATAATCGTTGCCAGTTGTGTCGGTTTCTTATATATTACGTTCCTGTTAATTATTCACTGGCGAAGAAAAGATTTCTTTCTGATTTATCACTTACTATTTGTTTATAATAGGCGCGCGATATATATTTAGACATTTTCTAATTTCATTTAGATATAATTTCGATTGAAAAAATATAAATAATTTAGTAAGAAAATCTTGATTCCGTCAATAATCGTCATGTTGTACCATCGTGACAATCGAGACAATACAGACGATTTACTCGATTATAAAATTCAAACAAACATTCTCTCCGGAAGCCATTTGTACGCCGAGTTTGTTTATGTAGTTTTCTCACGAATTAGAGTTATTTAACGTCGCTGATAATCATCGACGCCAAGTATGTACCGGCAATAATTACACATACCTGACTAATTTGCATCGTTATCTGTCAAACAAGAATATTCTGTTCGCAACCAATATCATATCCTTTCAATGCAGTTGATTATATATATGTACAATTCGATATTCTTTGGATCTTCGTTTTTATTCGACTCATTCGTAATAGAAAACTTATATCATCAGAAATCAAATTACCCGGCTTTATCAATAATATAACTTGTTATCCATTGAAGCTGCAATCGATTAAAAATGTTAGTACATTAAATATTATATTACTCCTTCAACTAATATAAGAAAAAGAAAAAAGTATAAAAATCTATTCGCATGTTATCTCTGTTAATTTTTATTGAATATAAATTATCTGTTATTTTATTAGTTCCTGAGAAATCCTAATGTGAAATGCAAAATTTCATGTGATTTGAAAAAGGGTAATAAATATAAGTTATTGCGTTTTAAGCTATTTTAATTTAAAATAACAAATGATTTGTGACGCGGATTATGATTATACATTATATGTCATAGTTTTGATCACTAAATGTAAAACATTGGAATTACAAACAGAGAAAGAATATCGCAGACAACAATTAACAATTATAATCCTAAGATATCTTTTGAACCAAGAGACTTTATTCCCAAGTCTAGAGCATTTAGAGTGCGAAGAGAACATGTATGTTTATAACTTTGATTTACATCCTATTAAAAAGAGAAGCCCATATAATTACGTGTTGTGCAAATGTAAATAGGCACATTCGATCTTGTAGTTTTCTCGACATGTTGTTTTTCAATGGATATATATATATATATATATATATATATATATATATATATATATAATATTCGGACATAGGACATGTGACAATGTTTATAATATCCTATTAATATTCCCAATTATAACCCGAGTAGCAATTAATAGTTGGCCAACTGTCGGCCGCTGGAGGTATAACATTGGCCCAATATTTTGTGCTGCTTGGGAAGAATCTCCACGACATTACACACTTTCACACGCAATATCAAGCAATTAATAAAGCAGATTCGTTCTGACATTAAGATAATTAAACATTTGCCACGATATAATTAATTAAACAAGCTTACCTTAGTTTGAAGATATGTATAAAATGGAGACATTAACACAACACTAAATTTGATCGACATAGGGCGAATAATGTGAATCAAGTTGTTGAAGCGTCAATTGTACTCGAGAAGAACCGGTCGCTTCGACAGACGACCACAAATTAATAACGTACTGTATGCTCACTTCCCACCTGTCTATATGACAATAAGCTTCAATGTTCCCCCACTATACTATTAAAGTAGGACATTTACGTTGCGTTAGGAGCCGCCGCTATACTTGTTATTTCACAAACTTCCAGTCACATGTCAAACACTCGGACATATGCATTCTCGATGTGTGTATGTGTCGATTACGTTATGCTGAAATATTTTTCTAAAAGGATATTTTTCGTCATTTTTGCACGAAATATATATCTTTCTTCGTTTTATTTCATCAAAGCATTGGCGATCCTTTTTATCTTTCTTACTTGCATCATATACATAAGTCTAATAATCGGCCATTGTTAAAATGATAGGTAATGCATATACCAAAAAATATTTCTCTCTTTTTCTACGTGTAAAAAAAAAATGTTTTTAATATTTTTAATATAGAGTATATTTTATTTGGTGCAAATGTTTATATATAAATACGTATTTATATCTACAAATTTTTTTTACATATCAGTATATAAAGTGTACTTATACACATACCAATACGCATGGTATTGGTATTGGTTGGTATAAATTATCATTTCTTTTTTACCTTGAATTATTATTTACTTCGACCGAAATAATGTTTCTCGTTTGTCTATCCAGTTCCAATTCTAACCATGTAATAATCGATTTAATAGTTATTGTAACCTTTTATTGTTTGCATTATTCGTGAAAATTGCCAGCGTTACAACAAACTGCAGTAGACGAATGAATTTTCCATGCAAAACTCTTTAGAATTGGTTATAAAACAAATTAAATTATAACTGTTTCCCACTAGTAAAAAAAGATTGATAACCACAAATCTCTGACATCGCAATATTTGCTTCAAAGATTCTAGGTATCGTAATATAGAATTTGTTTTAAAATATGAAATTAGATATGGCGTAATAGATATAGCGTGTGATAGGATTGGTTGCTGAATTGTACATCTGTAAAGAAATGACGGACGCATTTTACAAATATTTGCGAAATTATTTTAATACACAAATGATAAAATTACTGTAAAATTAATTATTATGTAGTATGATTTTGGTTGCTCTTTTGGCAGTACTATTTACACTGAACAGATCATTTTAAGATTTATTATCTGTAGACTTTTTGTATGTTTCAGGATTTACTGCACAACCAGGACACGTGTGCAATATTTCATGAATAAATATCTCACAGTCTAAACAAAACGTTTGATTACACTTTCCGCAAGTATATACCTAAAAATAAATACATATGTTCTTATTATGTTATCTAAAATTACTACTCTAACATAAATTAAATGTTGATTTCTTCTGTGATTCAAAATTGCCTGATATCACTATTTTCAATTGTATAGTATATATATATATATATATATATATATATATATATATATATATATATATATATATATATGTTATCTTGACAAATTTAAAATATATTTGTCTTTAATAAATCTCCGTTCAATTTATCATAAACTTTGATAATTTTCTATAATAATCGTTTGTAATAGCATATAGGAGGTATGACATCTATTACCTTTTTGTCCTTTTGAGCAAAAGATTTTTGACAACCGAAGCAGAAAGAGTGATTGCTCTCAAATGCAATTTCTTTAAAAGGATCAACAGGAAATAGATAATGGTACGATCGTGCTAAATGTGGAGCAGATACTAGAGTAAGACCACAAGCTCTACATTCCACAGGAAGCTCGCAATGTTTACTGTGGCACTGGGGACAAAGATAGCCAGTAGTCGTAAGTTTAACCGTTTCATCGGAATTTTGTGCGTGGCTGTAAAGAAAAAAAGAAGAAAACATGCACAAAAACGTAGCAAAGTGAAATTATCATATCAAATACCAATAAAGTGTCGTTCGACAAAGCATGTTTTCTGATTTGCAATTATTATTTGATTGTGCACTTACCACATACACACTGTCATAGACGTATCCGCTGTACTAGAGTGTAAAGCATGATGAGGAAACCCCATTTTCACAAGCGCTGCATCTAATCGCGTTGCGGCTGGCGGAGGATCTATATGTGCATTCAACTGCTCTTTGTAATGCTTATCATCGAGTGTAACGCTGTGTTCACCACCGGTGATGTTTGCCATTCGTTTACAGATATATAATTCAGCAGCCAATCCTATTACGCTACATCTAATACCGTCCAATTTCATATTCTAAAACAAACTCAATATTGAGAGAGGTATAATCTTTGAAGCAAATATTACTATACACTCACACGCACGCACGCACGCACACACACATATGCACAACAGAGAGCAAAGCATACTCGTATCGTTTCATTGATGTCTCCAGGATCGCACGTAGTCAAAGCCCCTATGATTACCAATATTTCTTTACTAGCGTGAGACGGTAACAATTTCAATAACTTTGTAGCCAATTCTAAAGAATTTTGCAGAGAAGGTTCACCGCCTACTACAGTTTGCTGTAATGTTTGCAATTCCTACAAAATGTACGATAAAATCGAGATATAAAGCAATGTATTGCAAGTAATGTATTCAGGATATAAGGATAAAGTAATAAAAATAATTACCTTCACATGTTTCTTTGAATTACCAGCCAAATCACTGACTTTCTCAGCCCTTTTATTTCTAGTTATAATCATACCTAATTGACTTATAGGATTTTGATAGAAAAATTCTTCAATAAAATCTTCTAGTAGCTTGAAACAAATATTTAACAAATATATACTCGTGAGTATTTATATATCATATTTTATATCGTGCATATAAAATACAGATATAACAGATAATCGATATCGATAATTGTGTACTTTCATCATACCTTTAGAGAACACAGAAAACGAGTTGGCTTTAAATCTTGATTCGACATCGACTCGGAAGCATCTAAGATAATATAGAGATGCCTCATCATTCCTAATCTGGCACCCTGTTTTCTTTCCAACTGACGTTTTCTCTTGGCATTGTGGATAATATCTGCGACGGAAGCTTCCAACAAGCCATGGTCATCTTCCTTAATTGCTTCCCTATAAATCCCAAACAAGTATATAATTATTGGATGGATCGCTATGTTACTTGCCTGATATGATATAAAACTTTTATCTAGACATTAAAGGGTCGACGACCATCAACATTGAATATGTATAGATATATATAACCAACATATAAAATAAAATCCATACCATGTTTTTTCGTAACCAGTCTCCCAACGGTACTCCTTTTCTTCAGATTCTTCCTCTGCCATCTTCCTTTTATTTCTTGAGAGAAAATATTCTATATATAGAAAAAATATCCCCGTTAGAAAGATGAAAAGTAAAAAGTAAGGATTACGAGCCGATTTCATACGTACGTGTACAATTGGTTGACTCACTCTAAAAGAATATTTGTTTATACCATGATGATTTGTACGAACCCTCGAAGACTCACCGAATCTTAGGCGATATAAAAAACTTGAGATATAGACCGTGTTCTTCGCTATGTTACAGCAGCCCTTCCTGCACTCGAAATAAGATGGATAATTGAGCATTGAAGGAGAAAACAGAAAAGATGAAAATAGAAGATTGAAAGTACAGAGAACGGATCTTGCGTGAAAGGATTAAACAGACCAAGATTTGCAAGAATTCGACTCTTTATCTGCGAAATGCAATTTCTACGAATGGAAACGAATTAGAGTTGGTTTATAATAGCCGTAACCGTAAAAATTGGCCATTCGTATTGGCCAATTCTTGTATAAAACGACTACGATTGGCCAATTTTTACGGTTACGGCTATTATAAACCAACCCTTAAGCTTAATTCGGAAT